>OX940980.1:49663106-49968061 GCA_954871275.1 Leptopterna dolabrata
GAACTTTAAGCAATGATGAAAACAAGTACACTACAAATTTTCAATGAGATTGATAATTCAGTACCAATTAGTTGTAAGAGTTACGGTTCATTGACTGAGTATTGTTCTAGCGGCAAAGCATCAGACTCTAATACAGATTGTCATAAAACATTTTCCATAGTGCACATGAATATCCGAGGGTATAACAGGAATTTTGACGAATTTCTATGCTGGGCAGGTGCAGATTTATTTTCATTTGACATAGTAATACTAACAGAAGCCTGGGTATAGAAGGTTGTGGGGTATTAGAGGAATTACCAGGTTACAACGTATATTCGACTGTTGAACATCGGAATCGTAATGATGGTGTAATAATCTACGTAAAACAATGTTACGAAGCTTCCATGAAAATGATAAAGCTTGAGGGGGCCACCAGTATGCTCATGAACATTAGTAGGTATACTCCAGGAGAATATTGTAATAATAGCTACGTACCGAAATAGAGAGGGTGACATTGAGCGGTTTGCAGAACAGATTTGCGCTCACTTTAAGCCCTTTTCAAACTCTCACTGTTTACTCATAGGTGACATGAATATAAACCTGTTAGATGACGCTAATGGTCAAGTACTAAATTATACAGTAATTTTAGAACAATCAGGATTCATCTCACTAATCAATGATGCTACAAGAATTCAAGGTGATACAAGATCCTGTATTGACCACATATTTGCTCGTACTAGTCATAAAAATTGTAATGCTGGTATTATTGAATCTGCAATAACAGACCACTATACAACAGCCATGACATTGAACATTCAGCCGATGGAAATCAAGTCAGCCAATGAGAAGAAGGATATGATAAAAATTGATGGAAAGAAATTGAAACTTGGGTTTGAGGAGCATGACTGGGGCGCGATTTGTAAAATATCGGATGTGGATGCGGCTGCTCATCTGTTACCTAGTAGAAGGAATCCAGTCGTGCATCAGGGCCGCGTCCTGCCCTGCTGAGGCTCCCTCAAGATGGACTAAACTGACCCCTTGGATAACGGCAGGAATAGTTAAAGCAATACGCACTAGGGAAAAACTGGCAAAGCGACTCAAACGCCAGCCTTTCAACACAAATCTTAAACAACGCTTCATAAAATACCGAAATAAACTTAAATGTATTATAAAAAAATGTAAGGAGGACTATTTTGCTGAACGGTTCAGACTACTGAATAACAACCCCAAAGAAACGTGGAAACTTCTGAACAACTCTATACTGGGCAAAAGTAAAAAGTGTCAAACATCAGCCCTAATTAGAAAGAAGCAAGCCGTAAATTGTTTGTCGTCTTCAGACGCAAAAAAGAAGTGTCAGATGATTTTAACGTCTTTTTCTCAAATTTTGGCAAGAAATTGGCCATGGAGATACCTCAGCTAAGTGTTAACAGCAACGTGCTCACACAAGAGAGTGCTGAACACCCTTCTTTCACATTATCGCCAATTACAGAAGCTGAATTGAGGAGTCTAATCAAAGCAATGAATGGGAAATCGGCTCCGGGAGCTGACAGAATCAGTCATAAGATTATTGATACTTACCTTGACTTCTTAATACACCCAATCATCCATATAATCAACAGTAGTCTGGAACTTTCTACGTTCCCCAACATATGGAAGATAGCAAAGGTAATCCCGCTGCATAAGGCGGGATCAACGGCTGAATTGACAAATTTTCGACCAATTTCGTTGCTCAGCACACTCTCCAAACTCTTAGAAAAATCTACGTGAACGTACCTATATCTGGAAAAGAATAACCTGATCACTACTAGGCAATTTGGCTTTACCCCTGGCGTTGGAGTCGAGGAGGCCCACTACAATCTGACCAAAGATCTCTATGGAATAATGGATAAAAAGAGCAATGGAATTTTGGTTTTGATAGACCTTGCTAAGTGCTTCGACTCCATAGACAGAGACAGATTGATAAAAGCATTAGAACGTCATGGTATACTAGGGAAAGAGCTCTCCTGGTTCAGGAGCTATCTGTTTGATAGGAAGCAATTAGTGAGTGTTGACGGTGTGGAAAGCGATATACCTACTTCCGGTGGATTTTGGAGTAATTCAAGGAAGTACGCTGGGGCCAGATTTATTTCGGGTCTTTATCAACGATATCGCGAAAATACCCATTAGAGGTAAATTGTACCTATTTGCTGATGATGCGGCCTTCTTGTTTGATCATAACTCATGGCAGGAGGTCTTCACACGAGCTAACGAGGATATGAATAAGATATGCCAATGGCTCAATTCACAATCTCTCACCATAAACGTCAACAAATCCAAATATCTACTGTTTTCCCGCGCCAAAGACAGGGACGCGCATCCGCATAAGCTGAAACTACACTTTTGTAATCCAGAGTTCATGGCATGTGAGTGTACAGAAATAGAGAGGGTAAAAAGTGCACAATACCTTGGTGTGGTGCTGGATGAGAATCTTGATTGGAAAGACCAGGTAAACGCTCTGGTGAAGAAAACCAGGAAGTTTGTTCACATATTCTACACCATCCAAAATTGCTTCTCGAAAAACACACTAATTTTATTATATAAAGCTCTAGTACAGTCAGTACTTAGCTTTGGCATTCTCTGGTGGGGTAACGCATACAGTAGCGTGCTGGAACCTATAAATGTATTGCAAAAAGCAATTTTGAAAGTTCTACTGAAAAAAACCCCGGAGGTTCCCCAGTGCTGAGCTGTTTAGCAAGGCAAAAGTATTTACAGTTAAGCAGCTCTACATAAAGCACGCACAAACATCCTGGAACATTAGACGCTTCGACGCCTGGCCCATCAGATCAGTGCACCCGTACAATGAGACTCACAACTCAAGCTGTAATACCAATTCCATCAAGCCGCTTGCAATCCACTTCTCGCCACTTGTACCACAACTTACCATACATCTTACGAACTATTCCGGCCTCTCTAGTCCACCCTCACTCAATCAGTAGATATGCATACAAGAAATCCGTTTTTTCATACCTCATTGCGGCCTCGCCCTCGGAATGTGACGCCATGACATCCAGCATTTATACTTTGTGATAGCATACAGATACCATTATTATTTTACTATTATTATTGTTTTCCGGTTTTTGTTTTATTAACTAATGAACTAAATAAAATTTAATTTACATGCAACTCCCCCCCTTGGCACAGATCCTTGATCTATGAGGGGGGTAGTTTCCATGACAAGTGTGTAATTTCAAATGTACCTACCAATCAGCGGAATAAATTTTTTCATTCATTCATTCATTCATTATCACCTACCTGTTGTTCGTCTGCCGAGCTAACCCGACCTAGTTCAGGCGGCAGACAAGCGTCTCTCAGATCAGTATATGATGCAGAATCAGAAAATATAAGAAGCAGATGTGGTCAAATGGGTCAGATTTTGGTTTCTAAATTTGTAATTTTGGAATTTTTCTGCTGATCCAGCCCGACCTCATTCAGCAGGCAGACAAGTGTCTTTCAGTTCAGGAGTGGACGCCACTTGACCAGCTCCTCTTCTACACCATCACGCACACACACCCAATTGAAAAACCTTACACGCTTGCACCATAGTCGCCTGATGGGCAATATTATGTAAATAAAACATTGATTGATTGATTGAGTTCAGGATATGAGGCAGAATCAGAAAATATAAGAAGCACATGTGGACAAATGAGTCAGATTTTGGATCTTAAAACTGAAATTTTGAAATTCGCCTGTTGAGCCAACTCGACCTTGTTCAGCCGGCAGATAAGGTTCTTTCAACTTGAGATTTATTGTAAAATCAGGAAATATAAGAGATAAATGTGGTAAAATGGGTCAGATTTCCTAGTTTTTATTCCTATTTTGAACAGGCGCCATTTTTGATTCCGAGATCAGTTCGGCAGACTCATGAAATTCATCTCGCACTAGTGGATAAATTCGAATAGTATAGGTACCTGAAAGTTTTGGTCAATTTTTGGGTCAGGTTTTTTTTTGCCTCGCCTCCCGAACTGTCAGTAGAGTCACAACCTTAGGATCGTACGTGTTGGGTGAAGCAGGTAGTCAGCATGTCGGGGGCAAAAGGAAGAAAGAGTTGAAAACAGGTGGTCGGCTGTTAGACGGACACCTGCCCTGTGGGGCCTCGGGAAGACCGTGTTCGGGGGCTCCGGGAGCTCGTGCCGTCTTCTTGTCACGGAACAGGGGATAACAGCATCTGCCTCTCGAGACGTCTGAGCGTCTGAGGTTTGTACCGCAGCCATCAGATGGCGCCGGCACCGAGAGATGCGCCTTTCCAAAGGACAAACGGAGAAGTCGATGGCAGTGAGAAATCGATGGCGAATCCATTAATCCACATCGACTCCGCGTCATTCCTATCCAGATATCTGAGAGATTACCTACACATGTAATATTTCTTAAAAACCAACAATAATCACTACTACGGGGTGTTGACTAGGTTGAGATGAGTTGGTGTTGAGAAAGACCTTACTAGTCATTTGTTGATAACAACAGACTCGTAAGGTCTTCCTCAGCACCAAATAATCATTATGGTATTCACCGACTGAATCACCATGTACTCGTAAGATATAGGTATGCATTTTCATTGTGAAACCGGGCCATAATCACTTAAACTGCAGTAGTGCAATAGGCAGGACTCGAGCGACCCCCAAGCAGGAGGAGCAGCTACCAACAAGGAACGAAGATCCAGGTTTATCGAACTTAGAAAAGGTAATCAACAGCTGCTAATGCCCGCTCGATCACTTCAGGTACCTTCTCCTTCGCTACACATACCCGGCCTCCGATCAAAATAAGGAATCTGTTGTTCTGAGATGGCCTGTTTTATTTATAGTATGGGTTGTGGATGATCCGATTTTGTGCGCATACCTGCTAACATCTTAGGATGAACCTCTAGGTACCTATTGTCTGCTAGATCGTTAGAGAGAAATACCGGAGGGATTGAATCACAACCAAGTAGATGGGCAACATATTTTCCAGACATCTTCGGATTCTAACTAGTTAGTTTGTGTTTAAACGATTGATTAATTAAAAGTAGGACAGAGAAACCCTTCGAACCTATGGAACCACCATCACTGTGGATCTGTCCCCGTTATAATGCCCTTCAGCTTTACCTCATTCGTCCATTGAGATAATAAATTATGGTAGTTACAAAGAACTCAAGAACATAATATTATTATACAGACTGATCGAAAGACCAAAGTAGGTTAGGTAGTACCTACCTAATTGTACATATTGTGATACAATAATGCATACCTATTGCGTAATATACATACTGTAATACAATTTGTAAAACATACTGTGATTTTATAATACTGAGGAAATGTTGAACTGAATATTGGATAGATTTCTCCACTACATGCTGCATTCGCTAATAGCCAAATACACCGAATCACCAGTAACCATCTAACGGACAACATGTAAATACCAAGTGGTGCAAAAGAGAGCGCCCTTGAACATGACCCTTACTCCCGTGTGAATTCAAAGGCCTACCGGGTGTCCAGCAGAAGCCAGCGGTGGAACGTGGAATAGAAGCAAATGTGTTGAAAGTGGGGCCTTAACATCTCGAATGAACGGAACACCTCAGTTGTTGTTAAGTTACTAGTGGGTCCGCTGACCAGATGCCTCACGTAATTTTTAAAGAAGGCTCAAATTCTGTCTATGCACCACGCTCAACGTTTTTTGTAACGCTTTCGCTAAGTATTTATCAATAGCTGTAAGGATGATTCATAAAGCTTCGACAGTTATTCCATTCGATTCAGCGTGCTGGAAAACATGAAAACGCTGCAAAGTCCTTGTCACAGGGGTTTATTATTCTATTGGACATACGTACAGAAATGTTGGCTGTTCATTTTTGCTTCTTTCATGTGAATTAATTGAAATAGCTATTTATGATGGTTTCCGCCAATTTTGGCCCCCAAAACACAAATTAGGTGCGCTCCTTTTTTTTCCAAATTATCTTCGATCATTGGTAGTGCCATTTAATCGTCTTGATCCATGTGTTGACACTTTTTCTTGTGTTATTATGCGAACTGATGGTGATTTCAGACGATTTCCCAGGTTTTTGACTCATAAAAAACCAATTTTGGGAGCTGAACATTTGGTAAAACCTCAATTTTTCACTCTGGTCAAAATCGACTTCATATTCTGTCTTCTCATCCCAAAAACATGGAAAACGATACCTCAAAAGCTCATGTTACTAACATGTTAATAAAACAAAAAACGCTGCAAACATGGGTTTATTATTCTACTGGACAGAAAGAAAAAAATTTTGAGGGGCTGTTATAAAAATTTTTTGCTGAGCGAATACATAGGTGTTATTATTCACAGAATAATAAACCAAAATGGACGTAAAAATAGTGCTTTTCGAGTTTTTTTGGAGGTTTTAGTGAACATGAGCTTGTGACGTATCGTTTCCCATGTTTTTAGGGCGAGACGACCGAATATGACAATGATTTTGACCAAAGATTGAAGAATTGTGGTTATAACGACGGTTTAGCTCCCAAAATTCATTTTGTATGAGTCAAAAACCTGGGAAATTGTCTGAAATCACCATAAACTTGTATAACAACACTGGAAGTAGTTTCTGCAAGTGAATCAAGACAATTAAACGGCAGTATCAATGATCAAAGATAATTTGTCAAAAGTAGCAGGCTTATATCGTGTTAAAGAAAAACGGAGTTATTGAAAAATAGTCTATTTCCACTAATACACAAAAAACGCAAAAAACACTGTTATACCGGTTTCGGTGATCAAACCATCGTCAGTAACACACAATAACTGAATTTCCGTTTTTCTTTGAAATGGGTTTCCACGATTTCGTCGCGAGTGATTTAGTTCGTTATATCGTGTTTTTGGGGGCCAAAATTGGTGGAAACCATCTACAATAGCTATTTCAATAATTGCACATAAAAGAAAGAATAAACGTATTTCCAAAATTTCTGTAGGTACCTGCGTCAAATAGAATAATAAACCCATGTGACGTGGACTTTGCTGTTTTTGTGTGTGTATTTTTGCTAATAAAGTCTTGATAACTACTGTAAATAAATATTATTATAATTATATTTATTTTTTAAGGCAACGAGAGGACAGAACTATTAGTGGATTATAAATCGGGTGTCCTAACGATTTCCCATATGGGGTATTGGAAAATTATTTTGCCCTCGGTTGGCCGAGGTAGAAACGTATTCAGCCTGCTTCACATCTGCTTGGGCCGAGCTTCTCAAATAAATAAAATGCGGAGCCCCAAATCGCCATTCAACTTTGAGCCTCTTCAGAGCTCCTGTGAAGATAGTGGAATGTGAAGTGATAAAATACAGGGTAAAATGGAAAATATACCGAAACTCGAAATACTTCGGAAACACCGGAAAAACGCGATGGAACCCAAGCTCCCCCCTTAAAACTCCACCAGAGGATAATTTACCAGTCAGTTTTAGCTCTATCCTTCCCCCGCCTTCCCACCAAAAACCCGCTTCTCAAGTACAAACCTAACCTTCCATCGCAAAAGGGCTCCCTTGTGCCCCTAGGAGGTAAGTTTTCCTTTTGATTACTCTCCGCTGTCGGGATATCTCTCTTTCAGAAAGGGCTTTTCCCCGCCGCTTCACCGCATCTTGTGATAAAAGTTCACTGCCCTAAAGGAAACCCACCGCAGAAAAAGCTGCGGGAAGAGTTGGGTTTTCCTTCCAGCCCTATCAAGGGCGGACGCAGCTGCGCCCTAAAACCTTCTTGTCCTCACTTATTACTGGGGCTCTTTAATTCCCCCCCACCACTCTCATCTGGGGGTTCGTACCTACTGCTCGAACGGCTTCCAGTTTTTTTAAACGAAAGTATCAACTCTGGTTGCTCCTTCGGAAAGGTGACTTCACAAAACTCATTAGACTAATGAACGGATTGGCACAACCGAATCTCTTCCAAGGAGTTCTACGACTGAGTTTTCTTACCAGCACATTATACCTTCGTCAGGATTTAGAATAAATACCAAGGTTCTACAGGCTTATTCTCTCTAAAGCAGGAATGTTTTTGTTCCGAAGGCTACAAGCGGAAGCGCCAGATGAATGAATATAAGTTGACTGTTAGTGCCTGTTGGTTCCTAGATTAATGAATCTAGGAAACAGCAGGCACTAACAGTCAATGTATTCATTCATCTGGCGCTTTCCCAAGCCCTTGTACATTTGGCGACGATTTTATAGAACTCGCGCGTCAAAGTGTTAGTGTGTGCGTGGTAGGTGTTTTTCGCGAAATCCCCGATGGTTTTGATACCCCGACGTCGGCGGGTCCCGACTGCAAGGTATTTTCTTTGAAAAGTGGGGGATTTCAACGTTTTCCACACAAAATTAACGAACTATTTTGTTCGGGAAGACCCACGTAAATCAAACGGATAGCGACCCTGCTTACCGTCATTTCAGATTCTGCGCCTTGGCTGCTTGAGAGCCTATGTATGCCAGAAAAACTTGATGTCGCGAAATACCAAACACTAGTAAAGCTACTTGAGGAACATTATGCACCGTCTAAATCATATTTCAAATGACACTTAGCTCTACGGTCTGTTCTAATAAAAACGAGTACAACTCGAGCTCCAAGGATAAAAGGAAGCACAAATACATGGACAGGCTAGACTCTAGCTGTAGTGTAACGATGATAGTGAACATGAGGTTGCTCTAAGCGATTCCTTCTACAATTATAGTTCAACACCCTAAACGACCTCCTCTCCATATACTTTGTCCTTAGAATTTGGAAAGGAAAATTTGACGTATCAGATTGGTACTGGGTCACACTATAACGTTATTAGTGAAACTTTCTACCAGCAAAATGTTAATCACATGACGGATCACATAGGCAACCTGATCCTGCCCATTGGCAAATTTTCGGCACAGGTTAAATTGATATGGGGAACGTCAAAGTTTACATTTTTATGTGGTGAAGCAGGGTGGACTCCCATTAATTGGTCGTCAGGGCTTAAAGTGCTCAACTCACCATTTTTCCACATTTCCAGTAAAGCAGTAAAGTTGTTTACAAGGGCTCCGGCTGAAGTTCAGGATATTTTAAAGAAATATGCTGCCAGCGTTTTTGAGGGAAGTGTGGGAAGCTTTTCGAAATATAGAATTTCACTAAAATTGAATTATTGAATTATTGTTGAATTGTGTTGGAGCGGGAGGACGTACGTTTGACACACAGCGAAGGGGAAAGTCAGTTTGACGATCGGCACACGAGTTTCGTTAGACACACAAAGGAGCGTGAATAGCTTCTCGGCCTGGAGATGGTCCTTTACCTTTGACACACGGTTGTTGATAGGTTGAGAGGTTTATCACGGCGAGTTGTTTGGCTCCTCAGTAACGACTCAGCTATGAACAACGACGGTCCCGTTTGTGTTGCCGGTGGTTCCAAAAGAGGAAACGATGTATTTTTCAGTCGGGGGTACAAATTTGTTTTTCAAAGACAGATAAAGTGTGGAGAGGATAGGTGGCTATGTGCAGGAAGGCGCAAATTCAAGTGTAAGTGCTACTTAAGAACCTTAAATGGGAACATCGTGATGGCTAATGATAATCACGAACACGTAAGTGAGGATGACATTGGACAAGTACAGCTGAAAGCTGCAGTGAAACGTAAAGCCTCAGATGACATTTCAACTCCTCCTAGGAAGGTAAGAGACTATTAATTTCGTAAAGGGCCTGTGAGGTGTCTAATTCTATATAATTTTTCACGCTGAATCGCGTTCTATGTAATAGTTCGCGAGTTATTAGCGTAAATAATATCTCTTAAATTCCTGACTGAGTGCTTTTATTTTATTTTATTCACAGATTGTCAGAAAAGCCATGATCAAAAATCCAGACTCCAGACCAAACGCCAGAGAAATAAGCAACTTGAAGCACCATGTGAAAAGAAAACAAATAGGTGTTTTACCCAAGTCTCGCGATCAGTCTTTTGATATACTCAACAGCATCGTAGATACGAATACTGTACGGGGAGAACAATTTTTGCTACACGAGAACAAAGAAGTTATGATTTTTTCGTGTATTTCCAATCTGAAGTGTCTCGTGGAGTGTGATTCGATCTATGTAGATGGCACCTTTAAGTACTGCGCAAAACATTTCTGCCAGTTGTTCACAGTCCACGGTTACCGCAATGGATTTTATATCCCCCTTGCGTTTTGTTTATTACCAAGCAAGCAACAGACAGTTTACGAATATTGCTTAAGAGTGATTGCTGAAAAATGTGAGAGCGAGATTCACAGCACTTTCCAACCACGTGTTTGTGTTGTGGATTTTGAAAAATCCAAGCACAATGGTATTCTCGCTGTTTGGCCGGATGTCGCTTTGGTGGGATGCCGATTTCATCTTGCGCAAGCGTGGTACCGAAAAGTTCAAGAACTGGGGCTGGTAAGAACGTATAAAAATGAACAATCAGCAGAAGGAAAATGGCTCCACTGGGTTTTGGGCCTCCCTTATTTGAACCCCGAGGAAGTAGGAGACGTGTTTTGCGAATGGGTAGTGGAGAAACCTCATGGGAACTCCAAATTTGACGATTTTGCCCAAATACATTCACGACACATACGTAGCTGAATGTGCATTGTTCCCCGCCGAGCTGTGGGCAGCTGAAACGTCCGATCTCTCGAGAACTAGGTACTAATGCTTGCGAATCTTTTCACGCAACGTTCAACGACGATTTTGAATCCAGGGGCGGATCCAGAATTTTTTTCCGGAGGGGGTCACAGGGTAGAACAATATAATATAAAATAAGAAAAAATAACAAAATAACCAAACGAACAATACAAACCGAATTTTCAACCTTATGCCTAAACTCGTCCAATTTGTCTACTTACAAAATTAATTGTATTTATTTATAAAATCATTGTTTATGTAAAAACATTTTTCAATATCTATTAATTATTTAACTGATAAATGTATTTATTTTCAATTTTCTTCTAAAAAAGTGTCCTAATGTGTTTTCAAACAAATTGGCGCAAACCAAAACATTGAAACCACAACAATCTATTGTTGATCTCAGTGAATTCAGTATCGTTTTTACTGAATTTGGCAGGAAAGAAAACGAGAACGAAACAAAAACAAGATAATAATTAACAAAAATAAGAAGAAATAAACAAGGTGTAATTTGACGGATACACCAAGGTAAATTTATTGACATAATTGTATATAAAGTAACATTGGTAGGACCAAGGGTACGATTATATTCGACTAATTTTGACATTTTTGATCGAATCTTTTTAGATTTTTTATAGTTCTTTTTTGTTTTCAGCTTTTTTAACACTATCTACCGTTTTTGTAATTAGAAATTACAGTAATTAGTGGCGAGGACATTGGAATTTCAATTTGACGAAATACAGAAAAAATCAGTATTCTATAAAAAGTTTAATCGTAATTATTGTTATATTTTGTTTCCAATGTTTTAAGTTAACAATATGGTAAGTTGACTTTGGTCGTTTGGTTTGTTTCTGGTTTTTGATTTCACAAAAACTGGGTTCGTTTTCATTTGTTTTTTTTGTTTTCGGGTTTGTGAACAATTCGTTCAGCTCTGCTTTTTGAAATGCAGGCCGATTCTGGGGGGGGGGGGGGGGGGGGTCATGACCCCTGTGACCCCCCCCCCCTTGGATCCGCGCCTGTTTGAATCTCCTCACCCCCACATCTACCGTTGTCTAAAAGAGCTCCTTGAGATTCAAACGGAAACTTATTGTAAGATTCAATCGGTTGAAGATGGTGAAATACGACAACCAAAAAAACAGAGGCTGGAGAAAACAAAATGGATTGACCGATACATATCCCGGAAACATCGTGAAGATACATAAAAAGATTGTCTTCCAAACTGCGACCTCGTTTTGACGACTGAAGCATTGTTAGATGTATGTACATAGTTCACACATTGTGCAACGATTCGCCTCCGGCGATGACCTCATTTTGTACCATTTTTAGTAGATTTTAGTTAGATTTAGGTTTCATATTACGACGATTCGCCTCTGGCGATGACAATGGGGGACAACGTGAGCAACCTCCTCGTGGTGTCCTCTGGGTAATGCTAAAAGCTCACCAAATAACCATTTTCATGTGTGAATGACTAATTTGTGTGGCAACAGTCTATCTCGACTTTTAGGAAAATTCGTGTGTCAAACGTAAGTTGTGCGTCAAACGTACAATGCAGTTTTCGTGAGGCCGTGTGTCAAACGTAAGTTGTGTGTCAAACGTAAAATGCAGTTTTCGAGAGGCGGTGTGTCAAACGTAACAGAATAATCAGCCCGTGTGTCAAACATAAGGACCCCTTGGAGCGTACATCCACCACGAGCGGTGCGAGGGGGGGATGTGCCCGGAATTTGGTTATGAGCGTATCACCACCATGATCCGGGATCTTTTCGGATGTGTCCCTTGGTTATGGGCGTACCACCACCATTCCCGGATTCTTTTAGGATCGTTGCCTGGTCGTCCAGGATCGTTTTGGATGTGTGCTCGGTTTGGTTATGGGCGGACCACCACCATGCCCGAGATCTTTTAGGAAGTGTGTCCGTTGGTTATGGGCGTACCACCACCATTCACGGATTCTTTTGGGTTAGGAGAGAGAGACGAGGTAAGGAGGAGAGAGAGTAGTCAGTGACTAGAGGAGAGCGTAGAATGAGGAAAAAGATGCAGGAGGCGAGTTTTTATATGCTTGGGAGCTGTCTCCCTCCATCCTCTAGCTGGTAGAGGATGGTGGGGACCTCCAGGCTGGCCCTCGGCTCTCTTGCGTCTTCTGTCCCTACTTCTAGGTTTATTTGGCGAGATCTTATTTCTACATACAGAAGTTGCGGTTCTGGCAGGATACCACGACACACACATTGGTCTTTTCCGTTACCACCGGCTCTGTTTTGGTATAACGAATGCCCCCGATGAATTTCAGGAAGTGATGGAACGACTGCTCCGAGGAATTAAAGGTGTGAAAGTCCTGATGGATGACATTGTGGTCACAGGTGCAAATTTTGAAGAGCATAACTCCCGGCTTGACACAGTCCTCAAGGCACTTCATGATGCAAATCTACGAGCCAAACCCAACAAATGCAAATTTGGAGCCCAGAAAATCGAGTACCTTGGACACATTTTTGACGTAAATGGATGCCACCCAAGTGATTATCATCCCATGGCTATCAAGAATTGTCCGATTCCAAAGCATGTCAGTGCCCTTCGCTCATTTCTCGGGATGGTGACATTCTACGTCAAATTTATTTGTGGAGCAGTCAGAATTCTGGAACCCTTGTACTTTCTGGTGCGGAAAGACACACCATGGAAATGGAATCGGAATGTGATGCCGCCTTTGACGAAATCAAGGACATTCTGGCATCTCAGCCCGCCCTAACGCATTTTGACCCCAAGCTATCTGTGCGACTGACAGTAGACCCGTCGGCAAAGGCGGTAGGAGCAATTCTCTCCCACATGTACCCAATTTCGAGTGAACACCCAATAGCGTACGCATTGAAGCTACTCACTGATACTCAGCGTAAATATGCCAAGATATAGCGAGAAGCTTACGCAATAATCTATGGGGTCACTCGATTCAAGGATTACCTTTAGGCAAAACCTTTTGAATTGGTCACTGACCACCGCCCACTTGTACACATCTTTGGAGAACGCAAAGGTTTACCAATTTATGCTGCAAACAGGCTGCAACGATGGGCATAGGTACTTCCTATCAGCATTCAGTTACACGTTCAAGTGCGTCAGATTTGAAGAAAAAAGCGCTGATTTCCTCTCCAGAACGGAGAGGAAACCACTTGCCCGCAGAAACTAGATGTTGACACCTTAGATGAAGTCTCACATCTGCACTTCATTCAAGAGAACTGACCTTTCAGACTGAACTGGAAGTTGATCGAGCGTGAGACAAGGACTGACCACCCAGTCCTGTCTAAAATGGTTCTGAAGGGTACTAAGCTGCCAACGGCTGACGATGATCTGAATCCGCCGAAAGAACGAACTCACGGTCGAACAGGGATGCCTCATGCGGGGTACAAGCAAAGTTTCGATCCTCAATCCTTGAGGAGCTCCATAGTACTCATCTTGGGGCTGCTAAGATGAAAGCCTATGCCGGAAACTACATTTGGTGGCCCAAAATTGACTCGGACATACAAGACCTAACTAGAAGCTGTGAAATTTGCTAATCAGTCCAAGGATCTCCACCCAGATCGGTACGCCGACCAAGGCCCCACCCTACACCCCGTGGAAAATACTTCATATGGACTATCTAGGCCCTATCAATGGCAAGATTTCTGTTTTTGTAGTCAGCGATTCAACATCAAAGTGGATGGAGGCCAAAATCGTCAAGACCACGACTACTCAGACCGACATTGAGTCCCTTGTGACTTGTTCAGAAGGTTTGGTTTGCCCCGCTCAGTATCACCTGATGGGCCAGGTGCTTTACTGGACAGGAAATGGCAAGTTTTTGTTGTTGAAAAGTCACTCCATTAAACACCTGGTTGGTGCACCATTCCACACCCTGACGAATGGTGCGGGAGAATCAGCTGTCACAGTTGTCAAAACGTTCCTTAAAAAGGCAGTCCCCAACAACTCTGGCCAGTCTTTTCAACTCGCCTTTAATAAATTCTTATTCCAATACAGGAATACAGAACATGCTGCGATTGGAGACTGCCCAGCCAATTTGCTTATGGAAAGGAAAGCACGAACTCCTTTTGACTTGCTCTTACCACCTGGATGACCTGACAGCAGCTAGGCAAGACAAATGGATAGCCAGAGGAAGACGATGATCCATCAGTTTTACACTCCACCAACCGATATGAGCACGAGATTACCGAGCCAGCCATCCCAAATGGACCAAAGCAGTGATCTCCGAGGTGATCTGTGCGCAAACGAACCAAGTCAGACCAGAAGGCGGATCCCTACTGCAGACTGAAGAATCTCCGGAACCAACCCCCACTCGGATTTTCCGCCTACTCCCACCAGTCACCAGCTTCACGTGGCTCACCCCCCTTTCAAGGATTTTCCCTAGACCCTGTTACACCACCTTACCGATCTACTGGCGACCCACCAGGTAAACCACCAGGTGAACTGGAACCTCCGGGTGTGCTGCCAGACAGTTACACGTACAATTGAAACCCCCAGAACTTTATAATCCCTAACAAACTACATCAGACATGTAATCTCAGTTGTGGCAAATTTGAGTGAGTAATAATATTTTGAAAACAAGAGACGGTTTTATTCTAAAATAACCCGAGTGTGAGCCTAACGATTAACATAGTATCCATGCTTGGCATGGATGAAGAGTCTAGTCACAACAGTGCCAATACCAGGAAGAATCCTGCGAGATATCTGCTTCGCTTGTTAGTTCCGTTCTCGTGTACGCGACCGAAGTGCGGAGTTCAAAGATGTTGGGATGATAAATTTAAGTTTTTGAATAAACATTTTTGTCAAGTCATTCCCACAAGCTACTTCCGGTCATAGGATTCGAGCGGAAACAGGAAGGTCCAGCTTAGTTTTCCTGTTGGTTCCTATTGGTTAGTGGAAGAGTATCATAATGAACAGGGAGCTTCCTCGGAGTTGCTATAAACAGATGGGCGCAACCATTGAGCAGGGTGCAAGCATCTAGAAATATAACTGATTGGGCGGCTCAACTGGAAGATTCGTTTCGGTTTATCATTTTGGTTTATTATTTTCAATAATGAACCATTGGAATCGAGCAAGAAAAAAAAATGCTTACCCCCCATCAAAATTTGATGGTTTACGTTTCAAGATATGTAGAATCCAAAACTGCAATAAAAATATTTCTGATCGATTATCTGATCGAGTATTTCTGATTCGGATGGCTGTATGAAGTCGAGTTGGTTGTTCTGCGATATTATTTCATTTGATAAGTGAAGGACTACTGGATTTTGTTGGTAGGTACTTCTGAAACTTGAACAAACGTTGAAGTATTATTGATGGGTAAATTAATAAACAATGGCAAATTATTACACAACGGTGAATAATTACACAACGGTAAATTATGACACCACGGTAAATTATTACACAACGGTAAATTATTACACAACGGCTCATCTACCCAGAAGGGGCTGGATTTTGTTGATAGGTACTTTTGCAACTTGAACAACCGTTGAAGTATTATTGATGGGTAAATTATTACACAATGGAAAATTATTACACAACGGCAAATTATTACAAAACGGTAAATCATTACACAACGGTAAATTATTACGCAACGGCTCATCTACCCAAAAGGGGCTGGATTTTGTTGATAGGTACTTTTGCAACTTGAACAATCTTTGAAGTATTATTGATGGGCAAATTATTACACAACGGTTCAATATTCTATCTCCGTAGAAGGGGAACCTATACAGGTAAATTATTACACAACGGTTTAGGTAGGTACCTAGTAACGAGTACGGGGTTAGGTGCTAACCTAAGGAGGGTGTAGAATAGTACATATTATGTTATGTAGAAGGGTTATCTATACAGAGAGCTGTGATCTGTAACAGGAGGGTATTCTGTACAAAATAATAAACCGTTGTGCAGGGATTTGCAGCGTTTTTTTTTTTCGAACCTTTGGAATCGAGCATGAAACAAAAATTAACTCTCCATCTCAGAATTTCATGGCTTCCGTTTCAACGTACGTAGAATCCGAAAATGGAATAATAAAAAAAAATTCTTTCCATCCGCCATACTTCGCACTTTCCTTGGTTACCAAGGACCAAAATTAATTAAATCTCCAGGACGCCGTTACCTCGAATTTTTAAATTTTTTAAAGTATTTCTCGAACTTGGGAGTTTTTTGAGACCACCCAGAGCATTGTAATTCCAGCCGTTCGTTCACAGTAAGGCCCAGAAGTTTGCACCGACAGGCTTCGTCAACAGGATCAACAAGAATCAAATTGTATACATTCAGCCCAGATATAACTGCTAGGGACGCCGGTAATTGGCCCGAGATAATCATTGCTAGGGAGCATCTGATTATATTTACGGAGGATAATGTCGAGTTGGTTGTTCCGTGATATTATTTCATTTTAAAAATGATGGCTGTTTTGGATTTTGTTGATAGGTACTTCTTTAACTTGAATAAACGTTATATTCCATGAAAAACAACAATTACCTATTATGAAATGTAATTCCCGGGCTGGCTCAATACTCGATTTAGGTTATCTATTAAATTAAATCCTAATAATAATAATTAATCTAAGAAATTATTATCTATTAACTTATTGAACAACAGTTATTATCTGTAAATTATCACCCAACGGTTTATTATTGTGTAAATTACTGCACAACGGTAAATGATTACACAACGGCTTATTATACTATACACGCAGAAGGGGCATCTATACAGGTAAATTATTACTCGACGGTTTATTATTTACCTTATGCTTCTGGAATAACTACAAAATAATTAATGACTGAAATATTGAACCCCGCGCACTTGTAGGAAACTTTAAATTATGGGGCCGGCTCCAGTAGGTACTCGATTTAGGGCTTTGCTGGGGAAACTCGAGGGTTCGAACCACAGTAAACAGTGATCTTCGTAGAAGGAGCATCTATACAGGTTAATAATAAACCGCTGTGTAATAATTTGCAGCATTTTTTGTACGTCCAGCCGTTCGTTTGCACCGAAAAGCTTCGTTAATATGATCGTGAATGAAACGGTATGAGTCCGACCCAGATATCATCGCTAGGGAGCACCTGATTATAATCACGGATATGTGTATGAAGTCGAGTTGGTTGTTCCGAATATTGTTTCATTTGAAGAACGATGGTTATTTTGGATTTTGTTGATCGGTACTTTTTTAATCTGACAAACGTTATATTTATGGTTCATGAATAACAACAAATAATTTATGATAGAATTCTTGAATCACCGCATACTTATGAAAGGTGGTCGTCCCGCTGGCTCCAGTAGGTACCTACGCGATTTAGGGCTCTCTTGTGCGAAGCAAGAGGGTAGGTATTGACCACAGAAACCAGAGATTATACGCAGATGGGGCATCTATACAGGTAATAATAATGAACATCTGCGATTGACTGATTCCAAAATGCTTCATTCAAAACACAAATTTCACACTTACAGCAAACCAGTTATTATACGGCTCTAACAACGAGCAATGAGCCGGGGTTTTCACAAATAAATCATTGATATATATTGCACAATAAAAATCCGTCCATACCATTCAACGCGACGCCAATTCTTTTGAAATTCCACTCTTCTGTCAGAATATTCCTATATCTTACTGCCTCCGTACCAATAAACAAATTAGGTAATTAGGCGCATCTGTACTAGAAACCATTGTGTAATAATTTGCCGCGTTTTTGCCCTGCACTAGTCGATCACGTTATGAGACGAGGAGAAGAAGTAAATTAAAAGAGGCTGTTTCATTGTTTTGCTTTCATTTTAGAACGACAGGGTAGACGGATAGTCACAATGAATGCCAAGGTAAATCTTGAATAATGAACGCGATGACTATAATTGTGAGCAAGGGTCGGGTTATGACGAAGGCTCGGGAACCAGAATATTCCATCTCCACTGAAAATTCCGTAAGGTACATACCTATTTCCTGAAAGGGGCTGAGGTGTGGGTAGGTTTGAATGAAGCTTTTCGCCGAACGGTGAGGGCAGATTGATAAGGATTTAACAGCTCTTCTACTTGAGTTTTGAATTGGATCAACTAAATTGGACATAGGAACCAATCTCAAGATTGGGACTCCTTTATTTATAGCGAGGAAAGAGATCATTGCGATTTCCACTCTGGAGGAGGGCCTACTGAACTACTGATGACCGAAAAACACCAGACGTAGTGGACTTTTTTGTAGTCAGAGGGCATTCTAGGAACTATATACATACCGAAGACAGTGATGGTCTGATGTCAGACCGTTCACCAGTTTTTACACAGATCCAAAAAATCAAAACAAAAAGGATTTTAGCAACATAGGCATGCGGGGTGTTGTCAATAATGTTTTTTTGCGGCGCTGAATCGATTGCAAGTAGTCCTAGTCCGATTAGGTTCACTCAGTATACCAAACTTACAAAATTGTAATCTGAAACCCAACAAATTGCATATATATTATTCTTCATGTCGGCATGTGAGGCGTAGTTTACTTACCATGTTTTTTGGTCGCTGAATCGATTGCGAGTAGTTTCTGCACGCTCAAACTTTATCGAGTGATCAAAATAAATATGTTTTGGTTCAAAACACCCAAAAATGATGTACTGACGTAATTATTTCCCAACATGACGTGCCAATCCCATCACAACAAGTGCCCAGTCAGGCCGTAATGAGTGCCCTGGCAGATGACCATTAATTCAAATTCTCAGTTTCCCAAACTATTCTTTGAAAATTCGCTCCTTAAGCCATTCTCCATGACTGCAATTTGTTTACTAAAAAAAAGTCTAGATCTTGATGATCATTATAAACTACTCTCATCATCACTCATGAATATGAGCATGTGTGCGAGGGAACGAATTTTTTAGACCTAAAGTGAAGCCGGTATGCGTGATACGGCGGACGGCGGACGGACATTGCATTTTCTGAATCTAGGCTTGAAACGTAAAAGAAAAAACTTCGAGGGGTGTTATAAAATTTTTTGCTGAGCGAATACATAGGTGTATTATTCACAGAATAATAAACCAAAAGTAAATGTACTTTCGGAGCAGTTTTGAAGTTTTGGTAATATGCAGAGTCCATTTCGAGGTTTCATCTAATGTTACACCTAGGTATTTCAATTCCGGCACCCTCCTTATTCAAAGTAGTGCGATTCTCAAGTCGACCAGCGCACTCCTATTTCATTTTCGTTTGGTAGTCCCGCCGAGTAGTGCAAATGTCACAAAACTAGTTCTTTAAAATGTTTAAACTATATGTTTATTTGTACAAAGCCGGGAATAAATCCTCTTCAATCCCAGGCCTGCGTAGTCAAAAGTCTCATTCCATGTTCTTCTACCAAAACAGAGAAT
Source organism: Leptopterna dolabrata (assembly GCA_954871275.1). NCBI lineage: Eukaryota > Metazoa > Arthropoda > Insecta > Hemiptera > Miridae > Leptopterna > Leptopterna dolabrata. The sequence goes on from OX940980.1 coordinate 49,683,004, forward strand.
TGTGTAGTCCGCAAAAAGAATTTTGGAGCCGGGAATCTTGACTCCCCCTATATCATTGACATAAATAATGTGCAATGGGCGGTCCAGTCACCGTACCTTGAGGCATTTCAGTATGATAGTTTCACTATTCACTTCAGTATTCATCATATTCCGTCTTCTCGTCCCCCAAAACATGGAAAATGATATCTCAAAAACTCATGCTACTGACAAGTTAAAAAGTACCTATTTTTACACCCATTTTCGCTCATAACACCCCCGGGTATATTCCGATCGGGCTGAAAGTTTCGGGACATAACTAGGGCCCAAATGGAGCATGTGAGCGAAAGAACGACTTTTGGTTTATTATTCTGTGAATAATAAACCTATGTATTCGCTCAGCATAAAATTTTTATAACACCCCCTCAAAATTTGTTGTTCTCCGTGTCAAGGTGCGTAGATTCAAAAAATGCAATGTCCGTCCGCCGTACGCCGTAGGCCGATCACGTGTACCGGCTTCATTTTCTGTCTAAAAAATTCGTTCTTTCGCACACATGCTCCATTTGGGCCCTAGTTGTGTCCCGAAACTTTGCAGCCCGATTGGAATATACCAGGGGTGATATGAGTGAAAATGTGCATGAAAATAGGTAATTTTTGTACTTTAGTAACATTTTAGTAACATGAGCTTTTGAGGTATCGTTTTCCATGTTTTTGGGGACGAGAAGACCGAATATGAAGTCGATTCTTACCAAAGAGTGGAAAATTGAGGTTCCACCAAACAATGTTCACTTCCCAAAATTGATTTTTTATGAGTCAAAAACCTGGGAAATCGTCTGATATCACCATCAATTTGTATACTAACACTAGAAAAAGTGTTAACACGTGGATCAAGACGATTAATTGGCACTATCAATGATCAAAGATAATTTGAAAAAAAAGGAGCGTACCTACTTCGTGTTTTAGGGGCCAAAATTGGAGGAAAACATCAGAAATAGCTATTTCAATATTATTTTACATGAAAGAAACAATAAATGAACAGCCAACAGTTCTCTAGGCATGTCTAATAGAATAATAAACCAATGTGACAAGGACTTTGCAGCGTTTTTAGACCGAAAATGAAGCCGGTAAACGTGATACGGCGGACGGACATTGCATTTTTGGAATATACGCACCTTGAAACGGAAAAGAACAAATTTTGAGGTCTTGTTATACAAATGTTTCGCTGAGCGATTACATAGGTGTATTATTCGCAGAATAATAAGCCCAGCAGCCCGGATCGGAATATACCCAGGGGTGTTATGAGCGAAAATGGGTATAAAAATAGGTAATTTTTGATTTTTAGTAATGTCAGTAACATGAGGTTTTGAGATATGATTTTCCACGGTTTTGGGGACGAGAAGACCGAATATGAAGTCGATTTTGACCAAAGATTGGTGTGATGAATTTAGAATTTGTTCATCACGGTGGCGTGAGGAAAGGAAAGTCGCAGGCGGCGGATATCCACCGATCATCTACGACCTTTCTTAAGAGGAGATAGAAGTGAGTGTAGGAATTTGCCCAGGCGGCGGTAATCCACCGACATCTAGGTTCTTTTGAGAGAGGAGGTGTTTGTCTAGGCGGCGGTAGTCCACCGATCATCTAGACAAGGAGGAGAAGGTTTTCCCAGGCGGCGGTAATCCACCGATCATCTGGGAGGAGGAGCAAGGTAGAGGAGAGAAGAGAGAGAGCTAGTTAGAGGAAGTGTCGAATGAGGCTAAAGCCCCAGGATCCAGGGTTTTATAGGAACTGGAGGCCTCTCCCTCCAACTCCCTGTTGGGAGTTGGTGGTGGGGCCCCAGGTTGTGTCCCTGGGTTCTGTGGCCTGTCTCCCCACTCAGTTGTTTATTGACGGAAACTAAGTTTGGCATAAGAATATTGGTGAGAGCTTAAAGTTACTAGTGGAGTGTTCCCGGGAGGGACTCACGACAGAGGTCCCCCCAGTTTGAACCAAGATTCGTGGAGCTGAAGGCGCAAGGTGACAGGGGCTGAGGGCCAAGGCAACAGGATGAGTGCTGAGGGCGTCGTTCTTAAGTCTAGGTGATGGTGAACTTAAAATTAGGAGTGTTTACATAAGTAGTTGGGTACATAAGTAGTTGGGTACAGATGAATAGTTACATAAGGAGGTGAGTACATGAGTAGTTGGGTAGAGATGAGTATTTACATAAGGAGGCGAGTATTTACAAAAATTAGTTAGAATAAGGTATGTACAATGGTTAGTGCGTAAGATTAGGTATAGGTATAGGAGGTATTTACAGTATGTGATGATAGTTATAGTATTTACAAGGCTATTTACAAAGTTATAGTTATAGTATTTACAAAGTATGTACAAAGTCGTGGGGGTACAGTATGAGGGTGCGGAAATCCGCCGTTCCCTGGGTGTGGATAGGATGTGGTGTGTGGATGGGTGTAGGTGTGGTTTAGGTGAAGTGTGGGGGGGCCTCGGCGACGTGGTGGCGGTGATGGGGCGGCCGCGGCGGGGCTGTGAGGGGCGGTACAGTGCGTGTGGATACATGAGACACAAGCACTGTCCCGCGATCTCAAGGCCCCGCCGTGATTGCTCGTAGCGGGGCAGGTTACTGGGCCGCCGGGACGTGGGGAATTCGGGGACGCTCCCTCCGTCCGTTTCGCCGCCCGGGCCGTTTTGTCCCGGCGGGAACTATTGGGGATATCCCCGGCGGTGTTGGGGTGGGAGGGGGTGTTAGGGGTTTGCTGATTTGGGGGGATGGTGGGGGAGACTGTGAAGTGGGGGGGTCGAAAATTGAAAATTGGGGGGCGGAAAATTGGGGTTGAAAATCGGGAGGCGGGGGGTTGCGAGTGACAGGGGGGGGTTTGATTTGAGTGGGGGGTGGGGGGGGGGCATGAGTTCCGCGAGGCGGAACTCGCGGAGAATGGAGGCCATTAAGGGGTCGACGGGGATGTAGGGAGGGTGTACCCCGGTGGCTTGTGCTGCGCGAAATTCGCGCAGTATCCGCCACTGGGGGTACTTCCACCGCCGGGGCCGGGGAGGTAGTCCGGTAATCCGTTGCGGAGAAAATATAAGCGGTGATGGGGGCCCGGGCGAAGGGGGTAGGGGGGATAGCGGGTCCAGGACGAAAACGTCCCGGAGTATGGCCGCCATTTCCGGATCCGAATCGAAATCCGGAAACGGCGACAGGGGTGACAGGTGCATTCGGGAGAGGTGCGACATGGCGAACGGACGGCGGGAGACTGATAGGGGTTGTTGTGTGAGGGAGCACAGGGGCGGGCTTGCACCTGGCTAACGGGACAGTGTGGGGTTTCCCGTCAATTAACAGGGTCGCGGTGGTTGGTGTTGTGCGGATGACTTGAAAGGGCCCGGCATAAAGAGGTTGAAAGGTTTTATGCATGCCGGGCTCTTTCAAGTACATGTGAGTGGCGGTGTAAAATCTTTTGGGGTAAGTGGTGTCGTTTGTCGGTGTTGAAGTGTGGAGCGGTTCCCTGTTAATTGACGGAGTGTTGTGTGGAGTGAAAATGTCGGCTGGTAAACGGAGGGGGTCTTTAAAAGCGTGTTGTGCGGGACTTGTGTTGTCTGAAGGACGGGCGGAAGTACAGAGGCTGAGCAAGACGTAGGGGAGGGTTTTGGTCCATGAGGGGGATGTGGCTGATGTGGAGATAGCTTGTTTCAGGACCGAGTGCCACCGCTCTATTTTCCCGTTGGATTGGGGGTGGTAGGGAGTGGTGCGGATTTTTTGAATCCCGAGGGAACGTAGTAGGTCGGTAAAGTGGGCTGACTCAAACTGCCTCCCCTGATCGACCGTGAGTGTCCGCGGACAACCGTAGCGGCTGATCCATTGATTTAGGAAGGCCGCGGCGACGGCGTCCGCGGTAATGTGGGCGAGTGGAATGCACTCAACCCAATTGGTTGCACGGTCGATCATGGTGAGGCAGTACCTCTTCCCCTCGGAGGGGGGAAGAGGGCCGACCATATCTACATGAACGTGTTCCCACGGGAGGGAGTCGGGAATGGGTTGAGGAGGTACATGGGGGTGAGCCGAGACCTTAAATTGCTGGCACTTCTGGCACCCCAGATCCCAGGTACGGATATCTGTGTTCATGTGGGGCCAGAAGTACCGTGTCTTGATCAGATCCCGGCTCGCCCGGATGCCGGGATGGTGGAGGGAGTGGTAGTGGAGGAACAACTGCCGCCTCAGCTCCGGCGGAACGTAAGGGCGCGGTGAATCGGCCGTTACGTCGCACCAGAGGTCGAGGGGAGGCAGTTGTTCCAATTTGGAGGCGGAGATGAGGTTGGAGAGGGCGGGGTCTGAATTTGGATTTTGGCGTGATTTAAGGGCTTGCGGGGAGGGGAAAGGCAGTAGCTCCTCCACCGGCGCGGGAGTGGGGCGGGACAGCGCGTCCGCCACGCAGTTGTCGGCCCCCGGCAGGTAGCGAATATCGGACGTGAATTGTCCGATAAATTCGAGCTGCCGGAGGCGACGCGGGGAGGCGGATTTGCGGTTTTGGAGGAGAGCGTGGGTGAGGGGCTTATGATCAGTGATGACAGAGAACTGCCTGCCCTCCACGAAGTCACGAAAGTGTTTGATGGCTTCGTGGATGGCGAGGAGTTCTCTGTCGAAGGTTGAGTAATTTTTTTCGGTCGGGGACAGAGTTTTAGAAAAGAAACCGAGGGGTTGGGGGGTGGCGCCGGTGTGCTGGTGGAGCACTGCCCCGATGGCCCAGTCGGACGCATCGGTTGTGATGGAGAGGGGAGCGTGGGGGTCGGGATGGGCTAATAGAGCGGCGTCTACTAGGTCCTTTTTACAAGTTTGGAAGGCGGTTGTAAGGGCGGGGGTCCAGGGTATGGGGCGGTTGTCGTTTTTTTTGGCGGGTTGTGGGATGGCGTGTATGAGTGGTTGTTGGTGTTGTGCTGCGTGTTTGATGTGTCTACGGCTGGGGGAAATCCGTGATAGCATGTACTTTATCCGGGAGTGGCTTGATACCGTCGGAGGAGACTTGGTGGCCGAGGCAGCGGACGGAGGGTTGGGCGAGGACGCATTTCTCTGTGTTGATTTGGAGGCCTTCGGCAGAGAAGATGTCCAGGATCTGTTTGAGGTGTGTTAGGTGTTCCTGTGGGTTTCAGGAGGCGATCAGGATGTCATCTAAGAAGCAGAACACAAACGGTAGGCCCCGTAGGATGTTATCCATATAACGTTGCCATGTCTGGGCCGTGTTTCTGAGGCCGAAACCCATTTTGACATACTCAAACAGGCCGAAGGGTGTTATAATAGCGGTTTTCGGTATATCGGGTGGGTGGATGTTTATGTGATGGAAGGCTCGAGAGATGTCGAGGGTTGAAAATATGGTTGTGTCGTGGAGGTGGGAGGAGAAATCTCGAAGGTGGGGGACATTATAAAGGTCAGGTGTTGTTTTCGAGTTTGAGCGGCGGTAATCGCCGCAGGGGCGGATATCCCCATTGGGCTTCTGCACTATGTGGAGTGGTGAAGCCCAAGGGGATTTTGAGGGGCTGATAATTCCGTCCGCGATCAGTTTGTTGAAGTGCCGCCGGGCCTGGGAGAGTTGCAAGGGCTGGAGGCGGCGGGCTTTTGCGGAAATTGGGGGGCCAGTGGTTTCTATGTAGTGCTGTATTGTTGAGATATGTGCTGAGGGGCGGCGCTGGGGTTTATATTGTTGGAGGAGGGCTTCGAATTCGGTTGGTGGGCGGTCGACAGTGTGTATGAAACCGGGGATTGGTGTGTGGGTGGAGGGGTCTATCAGGCGCGCGTTTCTGACGTCGACCTGGAGGCCGAAATATGCCAGGAAGTCGGCCCCCAGGATCGCCTTCTCCACGTCCGCCACGGTAAATTCCCACTCGTACGCGAGTCCGCTCATGTGAATGGATGAGCGGTACGTCCCATACGAGGGGATGGTGGTACCGTTGGCGGCGTAGAGAAGCTGCCGATAACAGCGCGCCTGACGACGGAGGATGTTGTTGGGAAAGATGGAGAGCGCCGCCCCTGTGTCGACGAGGAAAGGGATGCTGGTCTTGCCGCATTTCAAAAATAGGCGTTGGTGTGTTGGAGTGGAGTGAGGCAAAATTGCGGAGGCTGTGGGGGGGGGGGGGGGGGTGTCTGGCCGGGAGCACGGGTGTCAGAGTTGAGGGGTGGTGGTGTTGGAGGTGGGTTGTTCCCTGCGAAGGAGACGCGGGTTGATCTTTTCCCGTTCCGGGGTGGGGGAGCGGTAGCGGCGTCGTGAGGTGCGGCCGGAAGGTTGGAGGACCTGGTTGCGGTTGGGGAGGGGCTGTTCCGGGGTGGGGGAACTGCAGTCGGTGGGGAGAGTTTTCTGGCGGCGCCGTGAGGCGCGGCCGGCAGGTTGGTGGTCCTGGTGGTAGGTGGGGAGGGGCCGTTCCGGGATGGGGGAACGGTAGTTGGTAGGGGGAGAGGCCGGGCGGCGCCGTGAGGCGCGGCCGGCAGGTTGGCGGCCCTGGTGGCGGGCGTGGAGGTGCCGTTCCCGGGTGGGGGAACGGTTGGTAGTGGGGTGAGGGGTTTGGCGGCGCTGGTAGGCGTGGCCGGGAGGTTGGCGGCCGTGGCGGCGGCGTAGGAGGGGTAGCGTTGTTTGGTGTTGGTGGTGTGAATGCGGGCCGGGGGGGGTTGGTGGGGGTCCCCCCCCGTGTTGGCGAGGAGGGGGGCCCGCCGGATTTACCGGCGGCTGTCCGCGTTTCCCTGCTTGGAGGGGAAGGAGCAGGGGGGCTGACATTTGCGGGCCTCCCCACCGAAGTTTACATGGTAAAAACACCGGTGGGGGGGGTCCGCGGGGAGGTAGTCAGTCTTGGAGTGGCGAGGTGTGGTGGAGGGGGTCGCAGCGGCCGGGGACTTTCCCCTACGTTGTTCTCGAGGAGGGGTGGTGCGGCGTTCGGGTGAACGTCGGCGCCGGCGGTCGGCGGAGGGGGTCCGGCGGCGCTCGATGGAGTGGGATCGGCGCCTGTCGAGGGAGGGGGGCCGGCGGCGTTCCCGCGACGGCGTGCGGTCTCGCCGTGGTGTTGAGGTGCGGGGTGTGTGGACCTCGGTGACGCTGGCGGCTGCGGTGAGGTCGTGGACAGTGTCGGCGAGTCGCAGCAGGGGCTCATCCGGGCCGTCTAGGTGGCTGGCGAGCGCCATCTGTATGGGGTGGGGGAGAGCGCGCAGCCAGAAGGTCCGCGCGATGTCGGCCGTCATTATTCCCTGCAGTTGATGACGCAGACGGCGGTAGAGGTGGGAGGGCTTGAGGTCGCCGAGGTGCTGCGGCTGCGAGAGCGCGGCGACTCGTGCGATTTTGGACGGCTGGTAGAGGGTTATGAGGCGGCTGCGGAGGTCGTCGTACGCAGCGGCGGCGTCGGGGGAGATGTCCGACGTCTGGAGGAGGATGTCGTATGGCAGCAGGGAGATGATGCGGGAGTAGCGAGTTTTCTGGCTGCGGATGTTGGCGGCCGAAAACGCAGCGTCAACCTGAAAGAACCACAGAGCGGGGTCGTGTGAATAGAATGGGGGAAGTGACAAGGGAAATGACGCAGAAGCCGTCATGACGTCGGCGGCGGCGTGTGCCGCGGCTGCAGCGGCGGCGGCGGCGGCGGCGGTTGATGCGTCGGAGCCGGGCGGTGAGAGGGTGGCGAAGGGGTTGTCGTCCGAGGTCGCCGCGTTCGTTGTCGGGGCGGTGGGCGGCTGCAGCGTGGATGGCCGAAGGAGTGGGGGCGACGGCGAGTTCGGGTCCATAGCTGGGGTCTGAAATTTGAAAATTCAAATTTAAAGTTCGAATTTGAAAATCGCAAAAATTGGTAGCGGAGGTGTGTGTGGCTGAGCGGAGAAGTGAGAGCTGTGTGATCGCCGAGCGGTTGAGGGTGGGCCAAAAATTGCGAATTTGAAACTGACTGTTTGACTGAATTTGAATTTAAAATTGGGGATACCGAACTGAACTTGACTGGGGTCGACACATGAGGTGGGAAGGAAAAAAGAAGGTTGGGTGAACGTCGGGTTCACCACTGTGATGAATTTAGAATTTGTTCATCACGGTGGCGTGAGGAAAGGAAAGTCGCAGGCGGCGGATATCCACCGATCATCTACGACCTTTCTTAAGAGGAGATAGAGGTGAGTGTAGGAATTTGCCCAGGCGGCGGTAATCCACCGACATCTAGGTTCTTTTGAGAGAGGAGGTGTTTGTCTAGGCGGCGGTAGTCCACCGATCATCTAGACAAGGAGGAGAAGGTTTTCCCAGGCGGCGGTAATCCACCGATCATCTGGGAGGAGGAGCTAGGTAGAGGAGAGAAGAGAGAGAGCTAGTTAGAGGAAGTGTCGAATGAGGCTAAAGCCCCAGGATCCAGGGTTTTATAGGAACTGGAGGCCTCTCCCTCCAACTCCCTGTTGGGAGTTGGTGGTGGGGCCCCAGGTTGTGTCCCTGGGTTCTGTGGCCTGTCTCCCCACTCAGTTGTTTATTGACGGAAACTAAGTTTGGCATAAGAATATTGGTGAGAGCTTAAAGTTACTAGTGGAGTGTTCCCGGGAGGGACTCACGACAATTGGAAAATTGAGTTCTACCAAATGTTCAGCTCCCAAAATTGTTTTTTTATGAGTGAAAAACCTGGGAAATCGTCTGAAATTGCCATCAGTTTGTATAATAACACCGGAAAAAGCGGATCAAGTCGCATTAAATGGCACTACTAATGGTCAGAGATAATTCGAAAAAAAGGAGCGTACCTAATTTGTATTTTGGGGGCCAAAATTGGTAGAAACCATCATAAATAGCTATTTCAATTATTTCACATTAAAGAAGCAATAAATGAACAGCCAACGTTTCTGTAGGTATGTCCAATAGAATAATAAACCCATGTGACAAGGAGTTTGCAGCGTTTTGGAATCTACACACCTTGAAACGTAAAAGAAAAAATTTTGAGAGGGTTTTATAAAAATGTTTTGCTGAGCGATTACATAGGTTATTCACAGAATAATAAACCAAACTTGTTAGTAACATGAGCTTTTGAGGTATCGCTTTTCATGTTTTTGGGACGAGAAGACCGAATATGAAGTCAATTTTGACCGAAGAGCGGAAAATTGAGGTTCTAACGAAGTTTCAGCCTTAAATTTACGTAAATCTTTGTCTAAAATCGTCGTTCTTCCGCACACAGTTTGGATCCCCATTTGGCGACACTGTTGGGTCCTAGCTGTGCTCCGAAACACGACAGCCCGATTGGCATACGGGAGAAAAATGGGTGTAAAACTAGGGGTTTTCGAGGGATTTTTGAGGTTCTAGTGAACATGAGCTTGTGAGGTCAGAAACCTCGGAAAACTGAAATAACCATCCATTTGTATAACACTAGAAGAAGTGTCGACAGGTGAATTGGGACAACTAAATGGCACTATCAATAATCGGAGATAATTTGAAAAAAAAAAGCGTAATTTGTCTTTTTGGGGGCCAAAATTGGTGGAAACCATCACAAATAGCTATTTAAATTATTGTACATGGAAGTGACAATAAATGAACAGCCAACATTTCAGTAGGTATGTCCAATAGAATAATAAACCCATGCGACAACGACTTTGCAGCGTTTTTTACTCAGCAGCACTTCGATTTTTTTCGAAAGCCATATTGAGAACCTAGCATTATGCCATTTGTATCAAGAAATGAGGTTAGTTATTGCTTAATACATAGCTGTGGTGCTCACAAGTGATACTGTTCGGTAGTTTGAACAAACCTGCTCCTCTCCAGCTTTACGTAGCGGCACTACTCTGGCGATCTTGAAATTTTTTTTGGGAATACTCCTGTCTGTTGACTAACGTTTATTAAATGAGTGATTGTTCTACACGTTATACAATGTATAATGAGGTAGGAAGAGCGAAGTAAACAGATACGGAAACAAAAGAAGGAAAATACAATACACATGGGTCATATTTATTTTCCTTTCACAGTACCTACTTGGAAATGACACTTTTCCGATGGGGGAATCCTCAGGGTCCGGTGTCAATGGAGAAACAGTGGTTTTGTGAGGATAAGAGGGCGCTCAGTGTAGTAAGAACAGTGCGGCGGAACAATGTGGTAGGACGTTTGTCAATCGGAAGGAAGCGCTGGAGAGAGAGAGGAAAAAAAGTGAAAAAATAAGGGGAGGGTTGGCAGAGTTGATGGCGATAAAAGGAGCAGTAGGAAACCAAGCCGGATAGTGCGGCAGAGTTGGACGAAGGGTGAAGTGTGATGAGAAGGGGAAAGACGACGGAGGGCTTGAGGAAACGCGGCTCAGAAACACGGAGAGCCCGGAGGACACGGGCTGAGGAACGGAACGGGCTCGCAAGGGGGAGAGATTGTATCGATTGCAAAGGCGGAGAAAGGCGAAAAGTCGGGGGAAAGCGAGAAGGAGAAAAACGAGCCGCGGAAGAGAAGAGCGAACCAACAACGGGATTAGGGGTGGGAAAATAAACAAGTAGAAAAACGCTGCAAAGTCCTTGTCACATGGGTTTATTATTCTACTGGACATACCTACAGAAATTTTGGCTGTTCATTTATTGTTTCTTTCATGTGCAATTATTGAAATATTTTTGATGGTTTCCACCAATTTTTGCCCCCTAAAACACGAATTATGGTCGGTTTTTTTTTAACCAGATTATTTTTGATGAAAACAGAGTTTCTTCGCAAGTGATTTAGTTCGTATTATTTTTGATGATTTATAGTGCCATTTAATTGTCTTGATTCACCTAATGACACTTTTTCTAGTTATTATACAAATTGATGGTGATTTCAGACTATTTCCCAAGTTTTTGACTCATAAAAAAAAAGATTTTGGGAGCAGAACCATGGTACAACCTCAATTTTCCACTCATTGGTCAAAATCGACTTCAGATTCGGTCTTCATGTCCCAAAAAACATGGAAAACGATACCTCAAGCGCTCATGTTACTAACATGTTAGTAAAACACAAAAAGTAGGTACCTATTTTTATACACATTTTCATTCATAACACCCCTCGGTATATTCCGATCGGGCTGAAAAGTTTCGGTACACAACTAGGGCCCAAATGGAGCATGTGTGCGAAAGAACGACTTTATTTGGCCAAAAAAAGCCGGTACCTATGTATTCGCTCAGCAAAAAATTTTTATAACACCCCCTCAAAATTTTTTCTTTTCCGTTTCAAGGTGCGAAGATTCCAAAAACGCTGCAAAGTCCTTGTCACATGGGTTTTCGTTTTTTGCTATTGGAGTTCTAGAGATTCTTGTTAGCTGTTAAATTTATTGTTTCTTTCATGTGGAATGATTGAAATAGCTATTTCTGATGATTTCCACCAATTTTGGCCCCCAAAACATGAAATAGTTACGTTTTTTTTTCAGATCATCTTTGATCATTGATAGTGCCATTTAATGGTCTTGATACACCTGTTTATACTTTTGGTTTATTATTCTGTGAATAATACACCTATGTATTCGCTCAGCCAAAAATTTTTATAACACCCCCTCAAAATTTTTTCTTTTCCGTTTCAAGGTGCGTAGATTCCAAAAATGCAATGTCCGTCCGCCGTACGCCGTATCACGTGTACAGGCTTCATTTTCGGTCTAAAAAAGTCGTTCTTTCGCACACATGCTCCATTTGGGCCCTAGTTGTGTCCCGAAACTTTTCAGCCCGATCGGAATATACCCAGGTGTGTTATGAGTGAAAATGTGTATAAAAATAGGTACTTTTTGCGTTTTAACAACATGTTAGTAACATGAGCTTTTGAGGTATCTTTTTCCATGTTTTTGAGGACGAGAAGGCCGAATATGAAGTCGATTTTGACCAAAGACGAAATTGAGGTTTTACCAAAGGTTCAGCTCCCAAAATTGGTTTTTTATGAGTCAAAAACCTGGAAAACTGTCTGAAATCACCATCAATGTGTACATAACATTGGAAAAGTGTAAACAGGTGAATCAAGACCATTAAATGCCACTACCAATGATCAAAGATGATTTAAAAAAAAAAAAAAAAAAAAGTACCTATTTCATGTTTTGGGGGCCAAAATTGGTGGAAATCATCAGAAATAGCTATTTCAATCATTCCACATGAAAGAAACAATACATTTAACAGCCAACAAAAATCTCTAGAACTCCAATAGAATAATAAACCCTATGTGACAAGGACTTTGCAGCGTTTTTCTAATGTTATTATACACATTGATGGTGATTTCAGACAGTTTTCCAGGTTTTTGACTCATAAAAACCCAATTTTGGGAGCTGAACCTTTGGTAAAACCTCGATTTCCGCGTCTTTGGTCAAAATCGACTTCATATTCGGTCTTCTCGTCCCTACAAACATGGAAAAAGATACCTCAAAAGCTCATGTTACTAACATTTGCTAAAACGCAAAAAGTACCTATTTTTACACACATTTTCACTCATAACACCCCTGGGTATATTCCGATCGGGCTGAAAAGTTTCGGGACACAACTAGGGCCCAAATGGAGCATGTGTGCGAAAGAACGAATTTTTTAGACCGAAAATGAAGCCTGTACACGTGATACGGCGGACGGACATTGCATTTTTGGAATCTACACACCTTGAAACGGAAAAGAAAAAATTTTGAGGGGGTGTTATAAAAATTTTTAGCTGACCGAATACATAGGTGTATTATTCACAGAATAATAAACCAAAATGCAATGTCCGTCCGTCGTCCGCCGTACGCCGTCCGCCGTATCACGTGTACCGGCCTCATTTTCGGTCTAGTTGTGTCCCGAAACTTTTCAGCCCGATCGGAATATACTCAGGGGTGTTATGAGTGAAAATGTGTATAAAAATAGGTACTTTTTGCGTTTTAGCAACATGTTAGTAACACGAGCTTTTGAGGTATCATTTTCTACGTTTTTGGGACGAGATGACCGAACATGAAGTTGATTTTGACCATTGAGTGGTAAAGTTAGGTTGTACCAGATGTTCAGCTCCCAAAATTGATTTTTCGTGAGTCAAAAACCTGAGAAATCGTCTGAAATCACGATCTATTTGTATAATAACACTAGAAAAAGTGTCAACACGTGGATCAAGACGATTAAATGGCACTATCAACGATCAAAGATAATTTGAAAAAAAAAGGAGCGTACCTAATTCAAGTTTTAGGGGCCAAAATTGGTGGAAACCACCAGAAATAGTACAATTAATGAACAGCCAGCATTTCTGTAGGTATGCCCAATAGAATAATAAACCCATGTGACAAGGAGTTTGCAGCGTTTTGGAATCTACACACCTTGAAACGTAAAAGAAAAAATTTTGAGAGGGTTTTATTAAAATGTTTTACTGAGCGATTACATAGGTTATTCACAGAATAATAAACCAAAAGTAAGGAACCCCGAACAACTAAACGAGGTGATCTTAGATGGTTGAGTTTGGGACTGATGACGTACTGTATACTATTTTACAAGGACTATGTCGTTTTCGACAAAGGTTATGGGTTGATGCGTTCGATCAAAATGTTGCTTTCGCCTTTTCATCGCGCTGGTTACTTTTCTGCATGGGCCGCGGTATAATTCCGCCTGGGTTATGTTGGATGTAGTTTTTTATGGTTCAAGTCCCATGCCAACTCTAATGGAGTTTTTATTTCATGTCCTAGAAACAGTTTTACATAGCTGTACCCCGTTGTCGCGTTTTGGACTGAATTTAACCTTATTTGGATGTTCTAATTTGGTGTCCCTGTCTGGCTGGTTTTTCGCGTGAAACGCAGTTAGCGAGTTTTTAAATGTTTTTGTCAGTCTTTCCGCTGAACCTGGTGCTGCATAGTCTAACTGCGTTTTTTTTTGCTGTATGCCGTGTGCTAATTATAGGTACCTATGTATGGAATGTCTCGCTTTTAAAAACGGTGGCATTATCGCTTACGAGCAGTTTTGGGATTGTTAAATAACGTCGGTGTAGAACCCTCATGACATTTATCTCAGTTGCAAAATTGAGTTTTTGGTGTCATTTTCTTCAGAATTTTGCGCTTTATAAGTAAGATCCTCTAACTAGTTTTTAACTCGGATGATTCGTTACCACGCTACACTGCAAAAGGCCCTCATGACCCAACGAAAAGTGAGCAAGGTCATCTGTCATCATGACCTACATCAATATTTTCAGCTGCCTACCGTGAGTGATTTTTGGCATTTTATGTCTTTACTTTGCTACATAAACTCGAAAATGAAACGCGGGACATGCAAAGGAGACATGCAACGGAAACAACGTCACGAAAATATTTCTGATGATTTTCGCTTACAACCGATTCCTTGCTACAGAACTTTATCTTCGCCAGTTATCATCGTACAAAAATCGTTCACCACTCGTTGGATAGCTCTCGATTTACCTAACCATACTACGTTAACCACTGCGGACTGCGTGGCCAACAAGCTGCGGTATGAGCGTGATTGTTTAAATGAATGTTTACGTACATAATACAGTGGAGTCCGGCTAATCCGAACTAATTGGGACTGAAGGCTGTTCGGACTAGGTACCATTCGTTGGAAATCTTGACCAAAACAATTAAGTACGAAGTACTTGGTGTGGGTGCGGGAGGGGGCGCTAAGACATAAAATGTCCCTCGTGGTTGCGTACTTGTACGAAAGCTGTACCCACCGTTTGTGTTTTATCCTATTGGACATACCTACAGAGATTTTTTTTTTCTTCATGCTTGATTTCAAAAGTTCATGATTGTAAGTAATAAACCAAAAGTGGTGCAAATCCCCAGCGATGGTTAAAGGAAAATATTCCCCTATGTAGGCTCAGGCCCAAGTTGGGGAGAAGAGTTTTTGCAGTAGGTATATCCGTACAACATAAAAATAACTTCACATTGCCTTTCTGACTGACGATCTGGACGTTACCTAGCGGATGAACCATCAACTTCTTCAGGGCGAATTTTATATCAAAACGAACATTTGTTCTCCAAGGAAAACATGAATTTTTCATCCGCTTTGCAGTTTTCGCCCAATAAAGCTAGAGAACAGCCAACATTTCTGTAGATATGTCCAGTAGAATAATAAGCCCATGTGACAAGGACTTTGCAGTGTTTTTTATTCAATCACGAATCCAAGGCTTCCCTATCTTCGGTAGTGAGGAAGCAATGATGTTGCAAGTTTCCCATCCACATACTTTTGAAACTAGGATTTTTGTTGATCTTTGGAATTCAGATAAAGCTCTTATGTTTTATTATAGACTAGATTCATTTTGACAGGGTACGTTGTGTTGTCTGCTTCTATCGAAAGGGTCTTGCTGTGGACAAGTAGTCATCGCAGAAGAAGGAGAGGCAAGCGGTTGAGCCGCAAGATTTACCGCTTCATCCCACCACTGATGAAATTCTCCTTTGCACACCTTTCGTTCTCCCTCCCGTTCTGTATCCTTCGTCACCACTTCTATTTCATTAGTCACGCGGTGAGAACTACCTACGTGAATACCGAGCGGAGGCCAGGATGACCCTGTAATGATGTCATTTTAAACGGCTTTTACCTAATTAGGATCAACACAACACTGGTATGTATCAACGGTAATATGATTACCTCGAGCCGCATTTAGTGGGTCAGATATTTATGCAATTCGTGGAGCATGTTACACGCTCGCTTCCCGAAGTGGGGCGATCCGATACTTATTCAGCACGGTTGAATAATATGATCTACTGCGAAGTGACATTCAGTCAGTGTCATTCTATTCTAGTTTACTATTTATTTTAAATTTACCCTATTGCCTCATAGAAACCATGAATAATAATTACTGAGAACACTAACATTTATTGTGGAGCAATTTCAAACGCCAATGTCTTTATTTGTTCCGAATTAATTGAAATTTCTCATTATAACCTCTTATGGAGAATGAACCAGCTTTAAACTCATTGCATATTAATAGCGACGAAGTGAAATAAACACATTTTGGTCTTGATTTAATTCCCCACCTCACTCTATCCTATATTATCGGATTTGGTAATTCAGGCGTTGGTTACGAGACGGCTTCATTTCCTGGACTTTTCTTTGCCCCAGACACGAAAGCTGCTATTTGATACAGATCGAGAGACCCCGCAAAGGACTTGGGACGGTTTAAAAAACGGTTGGTGCCTCGATGGAGCTACGGGATGAGGAATCCCCGAGCATTTGTGTCTGGCCTGTGTGGGAGGGGAGAATTGCAGCAGCTCGGAGACTCCCAAGGTTAACGTCCTGGAGTTGGGCCTGTACACCGATGCTTCTCCTTCATTCCAACAGAGACCTCTTCATCACCGCACTGCTCTGCCACTGTGGTCCTGCCTTCATAGGTTTATTAACCCTAAAGCCGCGGTTAAACTTGCGGTGTTGGGCCCAACACCGAATATTCGTCGGCCTCTTCCCGCAAGTGTAACCGCGGGACAAATGCCCGAATGCGCGCGAATATTGGTGCTCGGGGATGCTCGGTCAAAAGGCGGTTTTTTGTCCCGAGTCAAAGGCGGCGAATATTCGCCAACTAGTGTATTCGTGCAGCGCACACACATGCGGCCGAGTGTTTGCATTGCGAAACTGCGTTCATCGTCGCTTGCCCGATTACGGGTCGATGCTCGGGGTTGAGAGCCAACACCGCATGTGTGTGCGGGGTGCGCTTCAAGATTCGGCAAACTCCAAGAACCGCCACCACGTTGTGCTTCAAAATGAGCCAATCCAATATTCGGTTTAGCTCTTGAACGGGTCAACCGATTTTCAATCTGTAAAATGTTCTGTAATCGTTATAAACAACCACAAGTGCGGATATTCAGTTTTGAATTTTAAAATTTTGTTTTCATGGAGTTCCCAAAATTATTTTACTTAATTTCAACCTTTTTAAAAAAATCAACTAGTACTTTTGTAGGAAAAAAATCGAAGAACTCAAATCCGCTTTCAGATTGAATATCGGATCATTAGATCGAACGGCATCTGGGAAAATCACTATAACAATGGGGCCTATTGTTAGCCCTCTAATCCTCTACCTGGGCCCACGTTGCAACGATGCCTTCCCTTTCCTGTTGATTTGAGCCAGCAGGCGGTCGAGTTCACATCTAAGAGTGTATTTTTCCTTCTACATCTATTTCTTCAACTACAAGATTTGCTTGGCAGAAATAGTTGGCTGCTGGATCAAATCAGGATACAGCCAAATTTTGGCTGAATCCTGTCAGGGTATCAAGAAGGGCGTTTGGTTTTTAGCATCTGACTGGTATCTAGTTTTCTTACTATGATTTCATTTTCTAAATTATTACTTTCTAAGTACCTATGTGACTGGACATTCCATAATAAGCCATTCAGTAACTAATGATTTGCAGGATTCTCATAGTCCCTAACCCTATGAAGCCATAAAAAAATTCGCCGTAAAATGAAGGAAGTTCAATAAAAGGTTCAAGCAAAATTGCACTCGATGTTATTGGTGGGAAAAATAAGAATAAAACGCAATTTTCTAAAAAATAAGAATAAAAAGCAATTTTCTAAAAAATTAAGGAGTGCTCAAGAAGATTTCGGCCCATTCCATTCCATGCTACATCTGAACTTCGCAATGTTCTTAGTTACTATGAAACAAAATTGATGAAATTCGGGTTATAGGTTCCGTTCGGGGTCTAGTTGATCCTCGAAGTTCGGCGTTAGTGTCAGTCATCTCTAAGGGGTTCAGAATAGGGGCTGACATTTTCAGAACGCGGTAGCACGAAAACTTTCAGTAGAAGGGCATGGTTTTTTATGTGTTTAAATTTATCTTGAACTAAAGCGTTTTTTGAGACCACGCGCAGCTTTGTACGACCAGCCGTTCGTTTTCACCGAAGAGGTTCGTCAACATGATCGTGAATCAAACGGTATAAATCCGGCCCAGATATCATCACTAGGGAGCACCTGATTATAATCACGGATAGCTTTATGAAGTCGAGCATGTTCATCTGTGATATTATTCCATTTGAAAAACGCTGCAGAGTCCTTGTCACATGGGTTTATTATTTTATTAGACATCTACAGAAATGTTGGCTGTTCATTTATTGTTTGTTTCATGTGACATAGTTGAAATAGCTACTTCTGATGGTTCCCACCAATTTTGGCCCCCAAAACGCAAATTAGGTACGCTCCTTTTTTTAAAGTTATCTTTGATCATTGGTAGTGCCAGTGACACTTTTTCTAGTGTTATTATACAAATTGATGGCGATTTCAGACGATTTCCCAGATTCTGACTCATAACAAAATCTATTTTGGGAGCTGAACCTTTGGTAGAACTTCAGCTTTCCACTCCTTGGTCAACATCGATTTCATATTCGGTCTTACCGTCCCAGAAAACATGGAAAACGATACCTCAAAACCTCATGTAACTGAAACATATAAAATAAGTACCTATTTTGGTTTATTATTCTGTGAATAATACACCTATGTATTCGCTCAGCAAAAAATTTTAATAACACCCCCTCAAAATTTTTTCTTTTCCGTTTCAAGGTGCGTAGATTCAAAAAATGCAATGTCCGTCCGCCGTACGCCGTCCGCCGTAAGCCGTCCGCCGTCCGCCGTATCACGTGTACAGGCTTCATTTTTGGTCTAAAAAATTCGTTCTCTCGCACACATGCTCCTTTTGGGCCCTAGTTGTGTCCCGAAACTTTTCAGCCCGATCGGAATATACCCAGGGGTGTTATGAGTGAAAATGTGTGTAAAAATAGGTACTTTTTGCGGACCTCCGTAGGTTAGTACCTAACCCCGTACTCGTTACTAGGTACCTCCATATGCCGTAGTGTAATAATGTACCTGTATAGGTTCCACATCTACGGAGATAGAATAATGAATCATTGTGTAATAATTTGCCCATCAATAATACTTCAACGGTTGTTCAAGTTGCAAAAGCACCTATCAACAAAATCCAGCCCCTTCTTGGTAGATTAGCCGTTGTGTAATAATTTACCGTGGTGTAATAATTTACCGTTGTGCAATAATTTGTCGTTGTGCAATAATTTGCCATTATGTAATAATTTACCCATCAATAATACTTCAACGGTTGTTCAAGTTGCAAAAGTACTTATCAACAAAATCCAGCCGCTTCTGGGTAGATGAGCCGCTGTGTAATAATTTGCCATTTTGTAATAATTTGCCATTGTGTAATAATTTGCCATTGTGTAATAATTTACCCATCAATAATACTTCATCGGTTGTTCAAGTTGCAAAAGTACCTATCAACAAAATCCAGCCCCTTCTGGGTAGATGAGCCGTTGTGTAATAATTTGCCATTGTGTAATAATTTGCCATTGTGTAATAATTTACCCATCAATAATACTTCATCGGTTGTTCATGTTGCAAAAGTACCTATCAACAAAATCCAGCCGGATCACACACCCTCCGTAGGTTGATACCTACCTAACCCCGTACTCGTTACTAGGTACCTACCTAAATCAGGAGGTAAATGTTGCTAAAATAATTCTGTCGATTGCAAACAGTACCTAACAAAAAGAAACGCGCATCATTTTTCAAATGAAATAATATCACAGAACAACCAACTCGACTTCATAGGTACCCCACCAATAAAATCGGTTTCACTACCTATCAACAAACTCCAATAGAGCCATCATTTTGGTTTATTATTTTCAATAATGAACCATTGGAATCGAGCATGAAAAAAAAAATTCTTACCCCCCCTCAAAATTTGATGGTTTACGTTTCAAGGTATGTAGAATCCAAAACTGCAATAAAAATATTTCTGTCTGTCCGCCGTACGCCGTACGGGCCACTTTTCTTAGTTACCATGAAAAAAAATTGATGAAATTCGGGTTATAGGTTCCGTTCGGCGTCTAGTTGGTCCTCGAAGCTCGACGTTACTGTGAGTCATCTCTAAGGGGTTCAAAATAGGGGTTGAAATTTTCAAAACGCCTATACCATTTTTTTACGTAAATATTTTTACGGTTTTAAATAGTTCTTGAACTTGTGAGTTTTTTAAGACCATCCGGAGCATCGTACGTCCAGCCGTTCGTTCACAGTAAGGCCCCGAAGTTTGCACCGACAGGCATTTTCGACTCCAGTGTGAATGAAATTGTATACAATTCAAACCAAATCTCGTAACCAGAGACGCGCCCACAATAGGAATTTGTGAATACGGCCAATCATTGGTAGGGATCACCTGATTATATTGGCGGAGTATGAAGTCGAGTTGGTTGTTCTGTGATATTATTTAATTTGAAAAATGATGGCTCTCTTGGAGTTTGTTGGTAGGTAGTGAAACGTGAACAAACGTTGAAGTATTATTGATGGGTAAATTATTACTACGGTAAATTATTACTCAACGGTAAATTATTACACAACGGTTCATTATACCATCTACGTAGAAGGGGCTGGAGTTTGTTGGTAGGTACTTTTGCAACTTCTTTCACTCCTCATCAACAATTTCTTTTCAGAACTTCATTATGTGTGTTTCTTTTTGTTAGGTACTGTTTGTCATCGGCAGAATTATTTTAGCAACATTTAACTCGTGATTTAGGTAGGTACCTAGTAACGAGTACGGGGTTAGGTACTAACCTACGGAGGGTCTGCGATCTACATAATATGCATAGAATAGTACATATTATATTATATAGACGGGTTATCTATACATAGAGCTGTGATCTGTAACAGAATGGTATTCTATACAAAATAATAAACCGTTGTGCAGGGATTTGCAGCGTTTTCAAATGAAATAATGATGACACAGACCAACCAACTTGACCTCTTAGGTACCCCACCAATAAAATCGGCGCGTCCCTGGTGACGAGATTTCGTCTGTTGTATACAATTTCATAAACCCTGGAGTCGGAAATGCCTGTTGGTGCAAACTTCGGGGCCTTACTGTGAACGAACGGCTGGACGTACGATGCTCCGGATGGTTTTAAAAAACTCGCAAGTTCAAGAACTATTTAAAACCGTAAAAATATTTACGTAAAAAAATGGTATAGGCGTTTTGAAAATTTCAACCCCTATTTTGAACCCCTTAGAGATGACTGACAGTAACGTCGAGCTTCGAGGACCAACTAGACGCCGATCGGAACCTATAACCCGAATTTCATCAATTTTTTTTCATGGTAACTAAGAAAAGTGGCCCGTACGGCGTACGGCGGACAGACAGAAATATTTTTATTGCAGTTTTGGATTCTACATACCTTGAAACGTAAACCATCAAATTTTGAGGGGGGGTAAGAATTTTTTTTTTCATGCTCGATTCCAATGGTTCATTATTGAAAATAATAAAACAAAAGGTATAGGCGTTTTGAAAATTTCAACCCCTATTTTGAACCCCTTAGAGATGACTGACAGTAACGTCGAGCTTCGAGGACCAACTAGACCCCGAACGGAACCTATAACCCGAATTTCATCAATTTTGTTTCATGGTAACTAAGAAAAGTGGCCCGTAAGGCGTACGGCGGACAGACAGAAATATTTTTATTGCAGTTTTGGATTTTGGATTGGGGGTAAGAATTTTTTTTTCATGCTCGTTTCCAATGGTTCATTATTGAAAATAATAAACCAAAATGTTCAATAATCGTAACAACAATAACAAGAAGAAATTAAATCATAACAACGAAAAATGTAATGAAAATAACAAGAATAAACCAAAAACCCCTTGGGTTTGGGGGGGGGGGGGGGGGGGTTAAAATGACAATAAACATAACAAAAATAAATAACTGACATCAATCTCATCTTTCTCCCCTGATAGCTTCCTATACTTCCTGTCTGTCGGCCAGTGTATTACCATTACTGCTGAGAATAATTCGACGGCATTAGATCAGGAATGTCGGTTTACCTTGTTGAAAAAAGTCCAACTATTTAGATACAATGAACCTGGATATCCACCAACTCCCCAGACCCCTGGTTCTAGAAAACTTCCCCAGGACCCTGGTAGACTCTCACCAGGTGGAAGTAGAAAGTCAACGACGCACCAGCCAGGGGTGGAGCCCCCCCAGAGGATTAGAGGGCTAACAATAGGCCCCTATTGTTATAGTGATTTTCCCAGATGCCGTTCGATCTAATGATCCGATTTTCAATCTGAAAACGGATTTGGATTCTTCGATTTTTTGCTACAAAAGTACTAGTTGCTTTTTTCAAAAAAATTGAAATTGAGTAAAACAATCTCGGGAAGTCCATGAAAAAAAAAAATTTAAAATTCAAAACTGAATGTCCGCACATGTGGTTGTTTATATCGATTACAGAACATTTTACAGATTGAAAATCGGTTGACCCGTTCAAGAGATAAACCGAATAATGGATTGCCTCCGACTGTGCAGCCATCTATTGAATATATGTCTTACTAAAATCCGTGATATTTACCCTTAAGACAATGAGGGTTAGTTTGTAGCTGTTGGTTTATTGTCCTATGAATAATACACCTATGTAGGTATTCGCTGAGCAAAACATTTTTACAACACCCCCTCGAAATCTTTTTTTACGTTTCAAGGTGCGTAGACTCCAAAAACGCTGCAAAGTCCTTGTCACATGGGTTTATTATTCTATCGGACACACCTACAGAAATGTTAGCTGTTCATTTACTATGGTTTCCACCAATTTTGGCCCCCCAAAAAACAAATAATTCTCTTATTTTTAATTTTTATTTTAAACAAATTATCTCTGATCATTGGTAGTGCCATTTAATTGTCTTGATTCACCTGTTAATACCTGTTAATCTAGATTAATTATAGAAACTTAAGTGATTTCAGACAATTTCCCAGGTTTATGACTGATAAAAAATGATTTTGGGGAGATGAACGGTCGTTACAACCTCAATTCTTCACTCTTTGGTCAAAATCGACTTCATATCCGGTCTTCTCGCCCTAAAAAATATGGAAAAAGATACCTCACAAGCTCATGTTCACTAAGACCTTAATAAAAAACATCGAAAACCCCTACATTTACACCCATTTTTTCCCCCGCAACACCCCAGGATGTATTCCGGTCGGGCTGCCGGGCTTCGGAGCGCAACTAGGACCTAAATGGAGACGAAAACTTTGTGCAGAACGACTATTTGAGACAAAATTAAACATAATTATATTTAACGCTCAAACTTCGTTAAAACATCAATTTTCCACTCATCGGTCAAAATCGACTTCATATTCGATCCCCTCGACCAAAACCACGTGGAAAACTATAATCCAGAATATACTAAAGGTGATGTTACTGAAACACCAAAAACAATGCAAATTATTACACATAGGTTTATTATTTACCTGTATAGATGCAAATTCTCCGTAGTTCACTGTTTTCTGTGGTCAATGCCCGCGAGCTCCCCCTAGGAAAGCCCTAAATCGAGTACTGGAGCCGGCCCGGGAATTAAAGTTTCCTACAAATGCACGGGATTCAATAATTCAATCATTAATTATTTTTTAGTTATTTATGAAGCATAAGGGAAATAATAAACCGTTGTGTAATAATTTACCTGTATAGGTGCCCCTTCTACGTAGATATGATGAACCAACGTGCAATAATTTAAGTTTGAGTAATAATTTACCGTTGTGTAATAATTTGCCCATCACTAATACTTCAACGGTTGTTCAAGTTGCTAAAGTACCTACCAACAAACTCCAGCCTCTTCTACGTAGATGGTATAAGTAACCGTTGTGTAATAAATTGCCCATCAATAAAACTTCAACGTTTGTTCAAGTTTAACTACCTACCAACAAACTCCAAAACAGCCATCATTTTTCAAATGAAATAATATCACAGAACAACCAACGTGACTTAATACTCCGTGAATATAATCAGGTGCTCCCTTGCAATGATTCTAGCCCCATTTACACGAGCGGACCTGGCCAGATAGGTACTCCGATGCTCC
Organism: Leptopterna dolabrata; assembly: GCA_954871275.1. Lineage (NCBI taxonomy): Eukaryota > Metazoa > Arthropoda > Insecta > Hemiptera > Miridae > Leptopterna > Leptopterna dolabrata. Next base: position 49,706,694 of record OX940980.1, read on the forward strand.
TAGCTAGGAGCCTCCTGTCTCGCTCCGAGGGGGGCGGGGCTTTCTTCCTCTCGGGCAGCCATTTACACGACCGGACCGCGTACAGACTAGTTTTCCGCCAGCAGTGAAAATGTGTATAAAAATAGGTACATTTTGTGTTTTAGTAACATATTAGTAACATAAGCTTTTGAGGTATCGTTTTCCATGTTTTTGGAACGAGAAGACCGAATATGAAGTCGATTTTTACCAAAGAGGCGAAAATTGAGTTTTTACCAAAGGTTAATTTCCGAAAATTGATTTTTAATGAGTCAAAAACCTGGGAAATCGTCTGAAATCACCATCAATTTGTATAATAACACTAGAAAAAGTGTCAACAGGTGAATCAAGACGATTAAATGGCACTACCAATGATCAAAGATCATTTGAAAAAAAAGGAGCGTACCTAATTCGTGTTTTGGGGGCCAAAATTGGTGGAAACCATCATAAATGGCTATTTCAATAATTATTTCACATGAAAGAAACAATAAATGAACTGTAGGTAAGTCCAATAGAATAATAAACCCATAAGACATGGAATTCGCAGCGTTTTATATGCTTGTTTATAGGGATGTAGGTACCTAGTCCTGGAGAAGATCCTGAGCGGATATGCGTTTACATCACAGGGTGACAGAGCAAACGGGTGGGGAGAGTAGGATCGTCCGGTGGGGGGACCCTAGATCCGAAGGAATTTCCATCGGGCCTCCCTAGCAAGTGGGAACGCCTATAACCGGTCCGGAGGAGCGTTTACACGGCAGGGCAGAAGTACGCACTTACTGTACTCCTCGAATTTATCCGGCCCAGTCCGCTCGTGTAAACGGGCCTACCATGAACCAAAATTGACGAAATTCGGTTATTAGGTCCCATTTGGTGTCTAGTTGGTCCTCGAAGTTCGGTTTTAAATTTACGTTAAATTTTGGTCAATAATTTGTTTAAAAAAAACCTAATTTGTGTTTTTGAGAAACAATAAATAATGAGCAGCCAATATTTCTGTAGGTAATCCATCTGACAAGGACTTTGCAGCGTTTCTCTTTTGACATTTTCATGTCTTTGCCCTGGCACATATCACAAAAAACTGTCACGAAATTGCGTAACGAAATTGTGTTACAGTGCCTTTATAATGATTTCCGCTTACAACGACCCCGTTGTTAGGTTTGTTCATTTTCTACACTTTTTAACCCACAAAAATCGTTCACCACTCGTTGGAAAGCTCTCGATTTAACGAACATTTTCATGTTCTCCATAACATATTGACTATACGAATAGCGGAGCTATGGGCATAACTGTTCTCATATTTTGTTTACAAACTAATGATCGTGAGTGTAGAAGATAATTAATCCGGAATCGTCTATTTTATTGAAATTAGGTACCTACCTCTTAATATTAATAATGTCAAAAGCAATAGGTAAAGACATGAAAATGTCCCAATGCGTTGCAGACTCGTATGCAAGCGTTTTTTACCCAAAATATCACTTTAGGTCTAAAAAATTCGTTCTTTCGCACGCATGCTCCATTTGGGCCCTAGTTGTGTCTGGAACCTTTGCAGTCCGATCGTAATATACCCAAGGGTGTTATGGTTGTATTTTGGATGTCCAGTAGAATAATTAACCCATGTGAATTTATTTATTTAAATAAATCGTTTATTTACACATTTTGCATAATACAGATAGATTCACAGGTAAAATTTTCTGATGATTTTCGCTTACAACCGATTCGTTGCTACGGAACTTTATCTTCGCCAGTTATCATCGTACAAAACTCGTTCACCACTCGTTGGATAGCTCTCGATTTACCTAACCATATTACGTTAACCACTGCGGAGTGCGTGGCCGACAAGCTGCGGTATGAGCGTGATTGTTTAAATAATTGTTTACACACAGGTGATCATTCTCAATAATTTATATTGTCAACACGAATGCAAGCTTCATATAAGTTTCTGATGATTTTCGCTTACAACCAATTCGTTGCTACGGAACTTTAACTTCTCCGGTTATTATCATATACAAATTGGAAAGAGATAGAGCCGCGAGAATGGTTTCCAACCACCAAGCAAAGATTATACATACGTGCCAAATTCTTACAGAAGAACGACGCGCTCAAGCACAATGGAGGGAGGCTCAGCGCTCTGCTGAAGATCTATTGGCCAAATTCAAATCCACTCTTCAATCTTAGCCGACATTTCATTTAAACAATAATACAACGTTTATTACATTAATCGAAGAACTGAGTCTAATTACCAATTCTTTTATGATCAACACTACAACTTAGATTGCGACTTTATAATTAGGTACCTACCTAATTTGGTAGGTGAGAAGGAAGGAGGGGAAAGACATGAAAATGTCCCAATGCGTTGCAGACTCGTATGCAAGCGTTTATCAACGTTTATGAATTTCATACCACCCGGAGCAATGTACGTCCAGCCGTTCGTGAGCACCAAAAAGCTTCGTCAACACGATCGTGAATCAAACGGTATAAATCCGGCCCGGATATCATCACTAGGGAGCACCTGATTATAATCAAGGTTGGCTGTATGAAGTCGAGTTGGTTGTTCATTGTTCTGTTAGAAACCGTTTCAGAGACTTTTTATTTACAAATTTCGCTCGGCAAAATAGTGTGTAAGTTTCCTGTATTCGATCATAACTTTTTAATATTCGCAGTGATGTGTTAATTAGTGGCTACTTTATGTAGAAGTGAATTTTTATGTTTGTTTTCAATTTTACATTTTTCAATTGTTGCCCTTCAGGCTGTTTTACTTCGCTGTGCCATGTTGACGCGGAACACTACACGACGCAACTGTCTCGTCTCTGCCCAGCTGAAATGTAATCACCTACTCGCCCCATCGAAGTAGCTCGGCTGAGTACTCCACCGATACTCGGCCGAGCTACTCGGTAGGTGTAATTAGGCCTTTATTATTGTTGAAGAGGGGACCCTGTGATGTTGAATGTATGGCCACCGCTGTATTATTTATAGGGCGAAGGCAGTGCAAAGTACAACTATGACACTTGTAGAACGATATCGGGTGAAGCATAATGTGGAGGGTGTCGTTTATATCCTGGCAAGAGTACGGTAATTAAAACAGAGTAGCGAGGCAAACAGTTCGTTTTGTAGCGGGAAGGGGTTGAACGGGGTTGAGATAAGTGCGTACAGTCAACCTCCGGTTTTATTCGCTCCCCACCTCTTCCGGGACTGTACCACCTGCCAAGAGCAATACCTGCCCCCGCCCCTTCCGCCTTTCACCGTTCGACCGCCGCCGCGCTTTGCGGCCCGTAGAATGCGGATCGGGCCGGGCCGCCGCCCCCAGCCAGCGGTTTGCGGACCGTTTTCCGCCCTTTACCACCCACATGGCCCTTTCACAAACATTTTTATTCATTTAGTCCCCCTCAGTCGCTCACCGGAGCAGCTCGACCGCATCCCGTTTATGAGCCTCCTGGTTCGCGACACTCCGCTCTACGTGGAACTGTTATTCTGCGTTACGATTGTAACAGTGTGGCTGTTCTCGAAACATTTTTCCCTCCGGTGGAGACGGTATCGGTGAGCGGAAGCCTAATCGATATCCCTTCTTAACCGGTGATAAGCTCGCTGATCTACGAGGGGGACTCTCGAGGTCCACCCCCACTGTTACACTCTGTCACATGGTAGCAGAGCGTGGTTCGGTAATATGCGCTGAGCAATTCACCATACTCCATCCACTTTTTGTGGGCTTACCAGAAGGATAAGCCCAAAGGTTTCACAAAAGGATTCCTTTACTAACAGCCTGTCCCTTTGATAATACACACATCTATTGGCTTCCCCTCCCCCTTTCGACCCCTTTAGAGTGTCATTATAATTAAAATATACTGAGCTCATTAGAAGGCGATTGATGCCATGTCCCAATTGACAAGTACCAATAGTTGTTCCATCCTAACGATGAAGGTTGATCACCTAGAGGTTGCCCAGATGAGCACAATTCACTGGACAACAACCTCTGACAACATTATCCGCCAATACTCGTATGTAGGGGCTTTGTTTTTCACCAGTAAATATCATTGATGTAGTACCATTACGATGGAGGTTCGTCACCTTGAAGTTGTGCATATGTCGTTTCCTGAATTAGAACATCATACTACTTTTCATTCCTCCTTTTCCCTCGCATACTTCTGCTACCCAGAAGTATATCATGTGGGGAGGAGTGTAACAGTGCGGCTGTTCTCGATACATTTTTTCCTCGATACATTTTTTTAGGTCGCTTGGGGAAGCCTAATAATCGATATCCCTTCTTAACCCGTGATAATCTCACTGGTCTAGGAGGGGGACTCTCGAGAGTCCACCCCCACTGTCACACTATCGAAACTCGACAATCTGAAACGTCAAAGTCGAAAGAACGAACGGCAGCGGGCAGCGACAAGAGACCACAGGCACGCACGGATGCACGCGCAGTCACACGCATGCACTCACATACGCACACAAGCACACACACAAAACGATATATTTAAACTCCATGGATATGGAGTTACTGTAATAACTGTATTGTATTGTTATTGCAAAGATGCGTTGTAATAATTTAAGTGCAATATAATTTAAAATTTAATTTTTACTTCATTGAATCTAGCAAATGCGTGAGATCCTTCCAACTCTAGCTCGCCATCACAGGCATACTCTTCTTGTATTTTGTTTCCTGTGGAAGGATGTATTTTTGTTTGTTTGTAATAATGAATAAATCTTTTCTCTCACTCCCTCTCTTGTAACAGTGATTAGGTTCTGCGGTGTTAGAAATGATTTTATGGTCAGGAATCGAGTGACGGACAAGAATGCATCGGATGGCAGTAACAATAAACAATGATGTTGGCGTATTTTGCTATATTGCTTGTGATTTTGTACAAATGTATTGCTGAAATTAAAACGCCTCTGGAAGCAGGCTTGAATAAATTCCCTCGTGCTGGGGTTTACTAGTGCGAGGAAAATGGAAAAACGCTGCAAAGTCCTTGTCACATGGGTTTATTATTCTACTGGACATTTATTGTTGCTTTCATGTAAAATACTTGAAATAGCTATTTCTGGTGGTTTCCATCAATTTTGGCCCAAAACTTGAGTTAGGTATGCTCCTTCCCCCCCCCCCCCCCCCCCCCAAATTATCTTTGATCATTGGTAGTGCCATTTAATCGACATGATCCACGTTTTGACACGTTCCCTAGTGTTATTCGACAAATTGATGGTGATTTCAGACGATTTCGCAGGTTTTTGACTCATAAAAAATCAATTTTTGGAGCTGAACATTAATTTGGTAGAACTCAATTTTCCACTCTTTGGTCAAAATCGACTTAATATTCGGTGTTCTCGTTCCCAAAAACATGGAAAACGATATCTCAGAAGCTCATGTAACCATGTTGCTAAAACGCAAAAAGTACCTATTTCTACACACATTTTCACTCATAACACCCCTGGGTATATTCCGATCGGGCTGAAAACTTTCGGGACACAACTACGGCCCAAATGGAGCATGTGTGCGAAAGAACGAATTTTTTAGACCGAAAATGAAGCCTGTACACGTGATACGACGTACGGCGGACGGACATTGCATTTTTGGAATCTACGCACCTTGAAACGGAAAAGAAAAAAGTTTGAGGGGGTGTTATAAAAAATTTTTCCTGAGCGAATACATAGGTTTATTATTCACAGAATAATAAACCAAAAGTACGTATTTTTACACACATTTTCACTCATAACACCCCTGGGTATATTCCGATCGGACTGAAAAGTTTCGGGACACAACTAGGGCCCAAATGGAGCATGTGTGCGAATGAACGACTTTTTTAGACCAAAAATGAAGCCTGTACACGTGATACGGCGGACGGACATTGCATTTTTTGAATCTACGCACCTTGAAACGGAAAAGAAAAAAATTTGAGGGGGTGTTATAGAAATTTTTTGCTGAGCGAATACATAGGTGTATTATTCACAGAATAATAAACCAAAACACACACACACACACGCGCACACGCACGCTCACACGCACGTACACACGCACGCGAACGCACGCACACACGCACACACACACGCACACTCACACACACACACACACACGCACACACACACACACGCACACGCACACACACGGACACGCACAAGCACACGCTCACACACACGCACACACACGTACACGCACACGCAAAAGCACACGCACACACTCACGCCCACACACACACACACTATAATTATTACAATGAAAAACTTAAAATCTTTCATCCAAATCTTCGATGCATGAAACGGATTTTCCGTGGGTTTCCGGGTCACCTGGAACATCTGTCAATACTGGAACGAGCTAAATCCCTAGCTACATTTTTTAAGAAAATCCGCGAAGATTGGTTCCCATTAGAAATAATAAAATATTGATGTGCATTCGCAGCGCGCAATTTTTTTGGTTTATTATTTTCAATGATGAACCATTAGAATCGAGCATGAAAAAAAAAATTCGAACCCCCCCCCCCCCCCCCCCCCTCAAAATTTGATGGTTTCCGTTTCAAGGTATGTAGAATCCTAAACTGCAATAAAAATATTTCTGTCTGTCCGCCGTACGTGCCACTTTTCTTAGTAACCATGAAACAAAATTGATGAAATTCGGGTTATAGGTTCCGTTCGGGGTCTAGTTGGTCCTCGAAGCTCGACGTTACTGTCAGTCATCTCTAAGGGGTTCAAAATGGGGGTTGATATTTTCAGAACGTCGTAGCTCGAAAACTTTCCATAGAAGGGTATCTATTTGGTTTATTATTCGGGGAATAATACACCTATGTATTCGCTCAGCAATAAATTTGTATAACACCCCCTCAAATTTTTTTCTTTTCCGTTTCAAGGTGCGTAGATTCCAAAAATGCAATGTCCGTCCGCCGTATCACGTGTACAGGCTTCATTTTTGGTCTAAAAAAATTCTTTCTTTCGCACACATGCTCCATTTGGGCCCTAGTTGTGTCCCGAAACTTTTCAGCCCGATCGGAATATACCCAGGGGTGTTAAGAGTGAAAATGTGTGTAAAAATAGGTACTTTTTGCGTTTTAGCAACATGTTAGTAACATGAGCTTCTGAGATATCATTTCCCATGTTTTGGGGACGAGAAGACCGAATATGAAGTCGATTTTGACCAAAGAGAGGAAAATTGAGTTCTACCAAATGTTCAGCTCCCAAAATTGATTTTTTATGAGTGAAAAACCTGGGAAATAGTCTGATATCACCATCATTTTGTATAATATCCCTGGAAGAAGTGTCAACACGTGGATCAAGACGATTACATGGCACTACCAATGATCAAAGATAGTTATTTAAAAAAAAACGTACCCAATTTGTGTTTTAGGGGCCAAAATTAACGGAAACCATCAGAAATAGCTATTTCCATTATTACGCATAAAAGAAACTGTGATGATCCAGCGGGAGCTATAAGTAGGAATAAATACACGAGACTACTTGAGTCGATTTGTGTGGTCAAATGACAATTTATTGGCGATTTACAGCTTCTTTTATACCCCTTGATACATCCCCAGAGAGGGGTAAAGGGTCCCCGCTCTGGGAAGCATTTAGACGCGGCTTATAATGCAAGCGACGCTATTTACATAGTGTTAGGGAGCAGCCGATCACCACACTGCTCCCCCCAGAATTGAAGTTAAATACTGCAATTATGTAAACGACGATGAATCTTGTTGATGAGGCGTCGGTGTTGGTGAAAGAGGTTGCGTGTGAGCTGTGTAGTCACCGTGTAGGTGGGTGGCTTGAGGAGTTCGTGGTGTCTCGCCGTCGTGTGTTGCGGCGGCTGCGGTGTGGGATGCGTGAACGTGCTCGGATGCGGTCCAGCTGGAAGCGTTGAGGGCGATGTCTCGGAGAGCGCTGGAACGGGCGGCTGGAAGAGGTGATCTTCCGAGACGGCTTGAATGGCGAGGCAGGAGGTGCTGGAGCAGGTGACGTCGGCTGCGCCTGGAGTAACGGCTGTGCCTGGGTCCCAGTGAAGACGGTGTCGGGAGAGGCCTGTATCCCAGGGTATGATATGCCGTGTTTGTGACGGAAGACCGGGCGCTGTAGAGCTGTAGGTAAGTACGGCCGGGGCGCTGAGTCGGGCCAGGATGTGCCAGTGTTACAGCTCTCTCGAGGACATGTTTCGTTGCTTCGAAGGAGGCTTCGGAGTCGTGAGAGCAGTGGAGTAGGCGTTTATGTCGCTTACGGGCGGCCGTTCGATCGGGCAGATGTGTAACGCCGCTGGGTGATACGATGTGGCCGAGGAATTCGACGGAGGTGCGGGCTAGTTGACACTTCGACTTGTTGACTTGGAGGCCGTATTTTGTTAGAGTAGGTATCGAGTAGTAATTTTACGTGTGTAAAATGTTCCTCGATATCTCTCGAAGCTACTGGAAGGTCTTAGTAGACGGTGGTCCTATTGAGAGGCTGCGTTGAAGGCCGCGGTTGTCGGTGGTGCTGGATCACCTGCAACTCCTCGTTGACGGTAGCCACACGAGGAGGAGGGAGAAGGGTATGAGGCGGTTCCGGTGTCTTCGTAGCTCTGATCTTCATTTTCTTCTTTGTTGTTCCTGGAGGTGTAGATCCGAGGAATGAATGCTCCGTTGATGGTCGCTCTCGTTAAGTAAGCAGCGGGAAAAACGAGATTTTCTCTAGTTGGTCGTGGATCTGACGAGTGGTGGGCGTAGGCGGTTCGCTGTCAATCGCAGGAGGCGAGAAGCCGGGGCGTGAGGTGTATTAACTTCGCCGGTGTTGCGTTCGCAGAAGGCCGGGGCGAAGGTGCGTGTTGAGCCGTCGCTAGAGGCGAGAAGGCGGGGTGCTGTTCGCAGAAGGCCGGAAGCCGGCGAAGGTGAGTGTTGAGCCGTCGCTAGAGGCGAGAAGGCGGGGCGCTGTTCGCAGAAGGCCGGAAGCCGGTGAAGGTTGCGTGTTCGTCGTCGGGGTGACCAGTGTGATGATCCAGCGGGAGCTATAAGTAGGAATAAATACACGAGACTACTTGAGTCGGTTTGCGTGGTCAAATGACAATTTATTGGCGATTAACAGCTTCTTTTATACCCCTTGATACATGCCCAGAGAGGGGTAAGGGGGTCCCCGCTCTGGGAAGCCGTTAGACGCGGCTTATAATGCAAGCGACGCTATTTACATAGTGTTAGGGAGCAGCCGATCACAACAGAAACAATAAATGAACAGCCAACGTTTCTGTAGGTATGTCCAATAGAGTAATAAACCCATGTGACAAGGACTTCGCAGCGTTTTTTTTTTACGTTATCAAATTTGTCTTGAGCTAACCAATTTTTTGAGACCACCCGGAGCATCGCAAGTGCAGCCGTTCGTGAGCACCAAAAAGCTTCGTCAACACGATCGTGAATCAAACGGTATAAATCCGGCCGAGATATCATAACTACGGAGCATCTGATAATAATCAAGGATGGCTGCATGAAGTCGAGTTGTTTGTTCTGCGATATTATTTCATTTGACAAGTTATGGACTATTGGATTTTGTTGGTAGGTACTTGTGAAACTTGAACAAACGTTGAAGTATTATTTATGGGTAAATTATTTACACAACGGTAAATTATTACAACACGATAAATTATTACACAACGGCTCATCTACCCAGAAGGGGCTGGATTTTGTTGATAGGTACTTTTGCAACTTGAACAACCTTTGAAGTATTATTGGTGGGTAAATTATTACACAATGGCAAATTATTACACAACGGCAAATTATTACACAACGATAAATTATTACAACTAGGTAAATTATTACACAACAGTAAATTATTACACAACGGCTCATCTACCGAGAAGGGGCTGGATTTTGTTGATAGGCACTTTTGCAACTTGAACAACCGTTGAAGCATAATTGATTGGCAAATTATTACACAACGGTTCATTATTCTATCTCCGTAGAAGGGGGACCTATACAGGTAAATTACTACACAACGGTTTAGGTAGGTAGGCTAGTAACGATTGCGGGGTTAGGTACTAACCTACGGAGGGTCCGCGATCTACATAATATGTGTAGAATAGTACATATGTTATATAGAAGGGTTATCTACACGGAGAACTGTGATCTGTAACAGGAAGGTGTGATGAATTTAAATTTATCATCACGGTGGCGTGAAGGAGAGGAAAAGTCGCAGGCGGCGGATACCACCGAACATCTACGACTTTGGAGTAGATAGAGGTGAGTGAGGGAATTTCACCTAGGCGGCGGTAATCCACCGATGTAGGTGAAGGAAGGAAACTCACCTAGGCGGCGGTAATCCACCGATGTAGGTGAGTGAGGGAATTTCACCTAGGCGGCGGTAATCCACCGATGTAGGTGAAGGAAAGGTAGAAGGTAAATTCCCAGGCGGCGGATTCCACCGAGCATCTGGGAGGAGGAAGGTAAGAGAGAGAAGAGAGAGCTGGTTAGAGGAAGTGTCGAATGAAGCTAAAGCTCCAGGATCCAGGGTTATATAGGACTTGGAGGCCTCTCCCTCCAGCTCCCTGTTGGGAGCTGGTAGTGGGGCTCCAGGTTGTGTCCCCTGGATTCTGTTGCCTGTCTCCCCACTCAGATGTTTATTAGCGGAAGGTAAGTTTTACATACGAATATTGGTGAGAGCTTTAAGGTTGCTAGTGGAGTGTTCCCGGGAGGGACTCACGACAGAGGTCCCCCCAGTTCGAACCAATGTTGAGATAGCTGAAGGCTCAAGGTGACAGGGGCTGAGGGCCGCGGAAAACAAAAGGGGAGCTGAAGGCACAGGGTGACAGAAGCTGAAGGGTGATGCAAACAATCGAAGTGCTGAAGGCAGAAACGTGATAGGTCGTGACTTAAATCTAGGAGTCGTATAGGAGTAACATAGAGTCGTGACTTAAATCTAGGAGTCGTATAGGAGTAAGTAGGAGTAACAGAGGAGTAGCCTAGAAGTAATATAGACAGCTGACAAAAGTAGTAAGAGGTAAGTAGATAAATATGTACAGGGTCGTTTATGAAGTAATATAGATAGCTGACAAAAGTAGTAAGAGGTAAGTAGATAAATATGTACAGGGTAATATGATTGTACAGGGTAGATAAATATGATTGAAAGAGGAGGGTAATCTGTACAGGGGTATTGGATGAACATGTATAGAATGACGATGGTGAGATGGTAGGCTTAGGCTGTACAGGGTTGGTATATACAAAATTAGACAAATTTTTACAAATTATATACAATTATATACAGATTGGAGCGGGGCGTTGAAATCCGCCGTCTCCTGGGTGTGTGTAGTGTGTGTCAAATTGTAGTGAGTGTATGGGTGGAGTGAAGTGTGATAGTGAAGTGTTTTTGCGAAGTGTGTGTGTGGGCGGCGTCCGGCGCGACGAGGCGGCCACGGCGGGGCTGTGAGGTTCGGTACAGTGCGTGTGGGATAATAAAACACAAGCACTGTCCCCGGTAGGGGGGAGAGCGGGTCCGGGACGTACACGTCCCGGAGGATGGCCGCCATTTCCGGATCCGAATCGAAATCCGGAAACGGCGACGGGGGAGACTGTTGAGGTGTAGAGAGGTTGTTCATGGGAAACAGACGGCGGGAGACTGATGGCCGAAGTTGGTTGAGGGAGAACAGGGGCGGGTTTGCAGCGGGCGAAAGGTACGGTGTGGGGTTTCCCGTCCATTAGCAGGGTCGCGGTGGTCGGTGTTGTGCGGATGACTTGAAAGGGCCCGGCATGAAGGGGCTGAAAGGTTTTATGCATGCCGGGCTCTTTCAAGTACATGTGCGTGGAAGTGTAAAAGCGTTTGGGGTAAGTGGTGTCGTTTGTCGGTGTTGAGGTGTGTAGCGGTTCCCTGTTAATGGACGGGGTGTTGTGTGGAGGAAAAATGTCGGCCGGTAAACGAATAGGATCTCGGAAAGCGTTTTGTGCGGGACTTGTGTTGTCTGAAGGACGGGCGGAAGTGCGGAGGCTAAGTAATACGTAGGGGAGGGTTTTGGTCCATGAGGGAGATGTCGCTGATGTGGAGATGGCTTGCTTGAGGACCGAGTGCCACCGCTCTATTTTCCCGTTGGATTGGGGGTGATAGGGAGTGGTGCGGGTTTTTTGAATCCCGAGGGAACGGAGCAGGTCGGCAAAGTGGGCTGATTCAAACTGCCTCCCCTGATCGACCGTGAGTGTCCGCGGACAGCCGTAGCGGCTGATCCATTGGTTGAGGAAGGCCGCGGCGACGGCGTCCGCGGTGATGTGGGCGAGTGGGATACACTCAACCCAATTGGTCGCACGGTCGATCATGGTGAGGCAGTACCTCTTCCCCTCGGAGGGGGGAAGAGGGCCGACCAGATCCAAGTGGACATGTTCCCACGGGAGGGAGTCGGGGATAGGTTGAGGAGGTACATGGGGGTGAGCCGAGACCTTAAACTGCTGGCACTTCTGGCACCCTAGAACCCAGGTACGGATATCTGTGTTCATATGGGGCCAGAAGTACCGCGTCTTGATGAGATCCCGGCTCGCCCGAATGCCGGGATGATGGAGGGAGTGGTAATGGAGGAACAACTGCCGCCTCAGCTCCGGCGGGACGTAAGGGCGCGGTGAATCGGCCGATACGTCGCACCAGAGATCGAGGGGAGGCAGTTGTTCCAATTTGGAGGCGGAGATGAGGTTGGAGAGTGCGGGGTCGGAAGTTGGATTTTGGTGATGTTTGAGGGTTTGTGGGGAAGGAAAAGGCAGTAACTCCGCCACCGGCGCAGGGGTGGGGCGGGAGAGGGCGTCGGCGACGCAGTTGTCGCCCCCGGCAAATAACGAATATCGGACGTAAATTGTCCGATAAATTCGAGTTGCCGGAGGCGACGGGGGGAGGCTGATTTACGGTTTTGGAGGAGTGCATGTGTGAGGGGCTTATGATCGGTGATGACAGAGAACTGCCTGCCTTCCACGAAGTCACGGAAGTGTTTGATGGCTTCGTGGATGGCGAGGAGTTCTCTGTCAAAGGTGGAGTAATTTTTTTGCGTGGGGGACAGAGTTTTTGAGAAAAAGCCGAGGGGTTGGGGGGTGGCGCCGGTGTGTTGGTGGAGTACTGCCCCGATGGCCCAGTCGGACGCATCAGTGGTGATGGAGAGAGGGGCATGGGGATCGGGATGGGCCAATAGAGCGGCGTCAATCAGGTCCTTTTTGCAATTTTGAAAGGCGGTTGTGAGGGCGGGGGTCCAGGAAATGGGGCGGTTATCGTTTTTCTTGGCCGGCTGTGGGATAGCGTGTATGAGTGGTTGTTGGTGTTGTGCTGCGTGTTTTATGTGTCTACGATAAAAATTCAACATACCCAGGAAACGGCGGAGTTCTGAGACAGTGCGGGGTTGTGGGAAGTCGGTGAGGGCGTGCACCTTGTCCGGGAGAGGTTTGATCCCGTCGGACGAAACTTGGTGTCCGAGGCAGCGGACCGAGGGCTGGGCGAGAACACATTTTTGCGAGTTGATGGTGAGGCCCTCGGCGGCGAAGATGTCGAGCACTTGTTTTAGGTGTGCTAGGTGTTCCTTCGGGTCCCGGGAAGCGATCAAAACGTCGTCGAGAAAACAGAACACGAAAGGTAGGCCCCGCAGAATGTTATCCATATAACGCTGCCACGTCTGGGCGGCGTTCCGGAGGCCGAAACCCATTTTGATGTATTCAAATAGGCCGAAAGGAGTGATGATGGCAGTTTTGGGGACGTCGGGCGGGTAGATGTGAATGTGGTGGAAGGCTCTGGAGATGTCGAGGGTCGAAAATATGGTCGTGTTGTGGAGGTGCGAAGAGAAATCCCGGAGATGTGGGACGTTGTAGAGGTCCGGAGTGGTTTTCGCGTTCAGGCGGCGGTAGTCGCCGCAGGGGCGGATATCCCCGTTGGGCTTTTGCACGATATGTAATGGCGAAGCCCACGGGGATTTGGAGGGGCGGATGATACCGTCTTTGATGAGGTTGTCAAAATGTCTCCGGGCTTGGGACAGCTGGAGGGGGTGGAGGCGTCGTGCTTTGGCGGAGATTGGGGGTCCAGAGGTCTCAATGTAATGTTGAGTTTGTGATATCTGTGCCGAGGGGCGGCGCTGGGGTTTGTATTGGAGGAGGAGGTTCTCGAATTGGGTGGGGGGGCGATCGACCGTGTGGATAAAGCCGGGGATCGGCTTTTGGGTGGAGGGGTCGAGCAGGCGCGCGTTACGGACGTCAACCTGGAGGCCGAAATAAGCGAGGAAATCGGCCCCCAGGATTGCTTTCTCCACGTCCGCCACGGTGAATTCCCACTCGTACGCGAGCCCGCTCATGTGGATGGAAGAGCGGTACGTCCCGTACGAGGGGATGGTGGTACCGTTGGCGGCGTAGAGTAGTTGCCGGTAACAATGCGCCTGTCGCCGGAGAATGTTGTTTGGGAAGATGGAGAGCGCCGCCCCTGTGTCGACGAGAAACGGGACATTAGTTTTTGAACACTTCAGGAAGAGGCGCTGGTGAGCTGGGGTGGAGTGCGGCAAAATGGCTGAGGTGTTGGGGTCTGAAGGATGGGAGGGGCTTGGGCCGTCCGAGGTGATGGGCGGGTGCGACGGTGGCGGTGGGTCCTCCGCGAAGGAGACACGGGGTGGCCCTTTGCCGTTCCGGAGGGGGGGAACGGTAGTGCTGATTGTGGGGTTGGTCCTCTTGGAGTTGGGCGGGGAGGTGTCGTTCCGAGGAGGGGGAACGGTAGCGGCGGCGTGAGTGGCGGCCGGAAGGGTGGTTGCCCTGGAGGCGGGCTTGGAGGGGCCGTTCCGGGGTGGGGGAATGGTAGCGGCGGCGTGAGTGGCGGCCGGAAGGGTGGCTGCCCTGGAGGCGGGCTTGGAGGGGCCGTTCCGGGGTGGGGGAACGGTAGCGGCGGCGTGAGTGGCGGCCGGGAGGGTGGCTGCCCTGGAGGCGGGCTTGGAGGGGCCGTTCCGGGGTGGGGGAACGGTTGATGGAGAGGTGATGGTTTTGGCGGCGCAGGTGGTTGCGGCTGGGAGGTTGGCTGCCGTGGCGGCGGCGTAGGAGGGGTAACGAGGTTTCGTAGTGGTGGTGTGAATGCGGGCGGGGAGGGGTTGTCGGTGGTCCCCCCCGTGTTGGCGAGGAGGGGGGCCCGCCGGATTTACCGGCGGGCGTCCGCGTTTCCCTGCTTGGAAGAGTAGGAGCAGGGGGGCTGGCATTTGCGGGCCTCCCCACCGAAGTTCACATGATAGAAACATCGTTGGGGGGGGTCCGCTGGGAGGTAGGTCCTGGTGGGGCGCGCGGAGGTGGAGGGGCTTGCCGCGGTTGGAGACCTCCCCCTTCGCTGTTGAGGGGGGGAAGTGGTGCGGCGTTCGGCCGAGCGCTGGCGTCGGTGGTCGACGGAGGGGGTCGGGCGGCGCTCGATGGAGAGGGAGTGGCGCCGGTGGAGGGAGGGGGGTCGGCGGCGCTCCTGCGACGGCGTCCGGTCCCGGCGTGGGGTGGGGGTGCGGGGTGCGGCGACTTCCGTGACGCCGGCGGCCGCGGTGAGATCGTGGACCGTATCGGCGAGTCTGAGCAGTGGTTCGTCCGGGCCGTCGAGGTAGCTGGCGAGCGCCAGTTGCATGGGGTGGGGGAGGGCCCGTAGCCAAAACGTCCGCGCGATGTCGGCCGTCATCACGTCTTGCAGCTGATGACGCAGGCGGCGGTAGAGGTGGGAGGGCTTCAGATCGCCGAGGTGCTGAGGTTGGGAGAGCGCTGCGACACGTGCGATCTTGGAAGGCTGGTATAACGTGACGAGGCGGTTGCGGAGGTCGTCGTATGCGGCCGTGGCGTCGGGCGAGATGTCTGATGTCTGCAGGAGGATCTCATACGGGAGTAGAGATATGATGCGGGAGTAACGGGTTCGCTGGCTGCGGATGTTGGCGGCAGAAAACGCAGCGTCGACCTGGAAGAACCAGAGCGCAGGGTCGTGTGTGTAGAAGGGGGGCAGCGACAGCGGGAACGACGCCGAGGCCGTCGTGACGTCGGCGGCGGCGTGTGCGGCGGCCGCAGCGGCGGCGGCAGCGGCGGCGGCGGATGCGGAAGAGCCGGGCGGTGAGAGGCTGGTGAAGGGGTTGTCGGCTGCGTCAGATGTCGCTGCGGTCGGCGGCTGCAGCAGGGATGGCCGGAGGAGCGGCGGCGTCGGCGAGTTCGGGTCCATGGTTGAGGTCTGTAATCAAAATTCAAATTGGGTGAGGGTTTGAATTTGAAATTCGCAATTTGCGGTAGCGGAGGTGCTGGAGGCGGAGAGTTGAGAGCTGTGTGAGCGGTGAGGTTGGGCCAAGAATTGCGAATTTATATACTGACTATTTTAAATGTGAATTTAAAATTCGGGACACCGAACTAGACTGGGGCGACACATGAGGTGGTAAGAAGGGAGGAAGGGGAGAAGGTTGGATGAACGTCGGGTTCACCACTGTGATGAATTTAAATTTATCATCACGGTGGCGTGAAGGAGAGGAAAAGTCGCAGGCGGCGGATACCACCGAACATCTACGACTTTGGAGTAGATAGAGGTGAGTGAGGGAATTTCACCTAGGCGGCGGTGATCCACCGATGTAGGTGAAGGAAGGAAACTCACCTAGGCGGCGGTAATCCACCGATGTAGGTGAGTGAGGGAATTTCACCTAGGCGGCGGTAATCCACCGATGTAGGTGAAGGAAAGGTAGAAGGTAAATTCCCAGGCGGCGGATTCCACCGAGCATCTGGGAGGAGGAAGGTAAGAGAGAGAAGAGAGAGCTGGTTAGAGGAAGTGTCGAATGAAGCTAAAGCTCCAGGATCCAGGGTTATATAGGACTTGGAGGCCTCTCCCTCCAGCTCCCTGTTGGGAGCTGGTAGTGGGGCTCCAGGTTGTGTCCCCTGGATTCTGTTGCCTGTCTCCCCACTCAGATGTTTATTAGCGGAAGGTAAGTTTTACATACGAATATTGGTGAGAGCTTTAAGGTTGCTAGTGGAGTGTTCCCGGGAGGGACTCACGACAGAGGGTATTCTGTACAAAATAATAAACCGTTGTGCAGGGATTTGCAGCGTTTTTGAATTCTACACACAAAAGTAAGGGGTTTACATTTTATTTTGGTTTATTATTCTGTGAACACCCCCCCAAACACCCCCTCAAACTTTTTTCTTTTCCGTTTCAAGGTGCGTAGATTCCAAAAATGCAATGTCCGTCCGCCGTCCGCCGTACGCCGTATCACGTGTACAGGCTTCATTTTAGGGTACAAGTATGTTATAGCCCCGCCAATATCGATTGTATCGATTATCTCAAATACATCGATCCTTGTGGTATCGATGACGTGTATCAGACAAGAAGGTGGGTGTACAAGAAGTTTAGTTCCCATTCCGCCGCTCGCATTGTCAAGCGATCTGGATGCTCGCTAGCGCTCGCATCTCAAAAAAGATAAACAATCCCAGAAACTATCCCGTGAATGAGCAGGTTGTTTGGGACTTCTGAATAGATGGTACAAGTATGTTATAGTCACTCTTATTTTTTGGTGTCCTTACAATGGTCTTCCCGTATTCATTTTGAAAGTTGATATCGGTACCCCGGATGTAGGCATCGGGACGCCATATTGAGCCGTCATCGATACCACAAGGATCGATGTATTTGAGATAATCGATACAATCGATATTGGCGGGGCTATAACATACTTGTACCCATTTTAGATCTAAAAAAGTCGTTCTTTCGCACACATGCTCCATTTGGGCCCTAGTTGTGTCCCGAAACTTTTCAGCCCGATCGGAATATACCCAGGGTTGTTATGAGTGGAAATGTGTGTAAAAATAGGTACTTTTTGCGTTTTAGCAACATGTTAGTAAGATGAGCTTTTGAGGTATCGTTTTCCATGTTTTTGGGGACGAGAATGCCGAATATGAAGTCGATTTTGACCAAAGACGCGGAAATTGAGGTTTTACCATTGGTTCAGCTCCCAAAATTGGGTTTTTTAAGTCAAAAACCTGGAAAACTGTCTGAAATCACCATCAATGTGTATACTAACATTAGAAAAAGTGTAAACAGCTGAATCAAGACCATTAAATCGCACTACCAATGAAAAAAAAAAGTGTACCTATTTCATGTTTTGGGGGCCAAAATTGGTGGAAATCATCAGGAATAGCTAATTCAATCATTCCACATGAAAGAAACAATAAATTCAACTGCCAACAAGAATCTCTAGAACTCCAATAGAATAATAAACCCATGTGACAAGGACTTTGCAGCGTTTTATTTTCTATCTCCAGTAATAGAGGATAAAAGGGCAGTGTTCACGTTAAGTGGACCACTCTGTACCTTTTGGTTTATTATTCTGCGAATAATACACCTATGTATTCGCTCAGCAAAAAATTGTTATAACACCCCCTCGAACTTTTTTCTTTTCCGTTTCAAGGTGCGTAGATTCAAAAAATGCAATGTCCGTCCGCCGTATCACGTGTACAGGCTTCATTTTTGGTCTAAAAAAATCGTTTCTTCGCACACATGCTCCATTTGGGCCCTAGTTGTGTCCCGAAACTTTTCAGCCCGATCGGAATATCCCAGGGGTGTTATGAGTGAAAATGTGTGTAAAAATAGGCACTTTTTGCGTTTTAGCAACATGTTGGTAACATGAGGTTCTGAGATACATTTTTCCATTTTTTTGGGGACGAGAAGACCGAATATGAAGTCGATTTTGACCAAAGAGTGGAAAATTGAGTTCTACAAAATGTTCAGCTCCCAAAATTTATTTTTTATGAGTGAAAACCCTGGGAAATAGTCTGAGATCACCATCAATTTGTATAATAACACTGGAAGTAGTATCAACACGTGGATCAAGACGATTAAATGGCGCTACCAATTGTCGAAGATAGTTTAAAAATATAAATTTAAAAATAAAAATTTAGATACCTATACCTAATTTGTGTTTTGGGGGCCAAAATTAATGGAAACCACCAGAAATAGCTTCCAGTCCAATAGAATAATAAACCCATGTGACAAGGACTTTGCAGCGTTTTTCTTGTAGGACCTGATTCGAGTTTTTTATGGATGAAAAGTCACTATACTGCCGTAATTAGCTAACGTTACCAAAACCTGCCTTTAATTCATCATGAATGTTGACTCGAGAAAGACAAACAGTTTCAACTCCCAAAAATGCGTTTCCCCCTAAAAAGGTGAAAAGTGAGTTTTTATTTTATTTTATCTTTTTTTTTTAAATGCTCAAAATTTAATTTTATTTAGTAAAATGAACATAAGTAATGAAAGGTGGAAGCTTGACACAATGCACAGTTTGAATACCAAAAACTGTTGAGGCAAGAGTGCTCAAACTAGTGAACAGAACTATGGAAACTGTGTTCCATAGTTGGAGTTGGTAGATAAGTAGGTAGTGTACATTATTTCGAGAATTCTCTCGTATGGTATGCTGCAGGGCTGGTACTTTTATTAGTTCGGAAGCGCGGTGTAGCCGCATGTATTTCCGACTAGCTTGCCCATCTATAGGTTACGTCGAGCGTTTAGGATTTGTGACTGTGACAGTGGTGGTGGACCCTCGAGAGTTCCCCTCCTAGACCAGCGAGCTTATCACCGGTTAAGAAGGGATATCGATTAGGCTTCCGCTCACCGATACCGTCTCCACCGGACCAAAAAACGACTCGAGAACAGCCGCACTGTTACAAACCGAACACCCTGCACTGTCACTCCTCCTCACACGACATACTTCTGGGTAGCGGAAGTATGAGAGGGAAAAGGGGGAATGAAAAGTAGTATGAATTTCTGGTTCAAGAAATATGAAAAATGTCGTGAGTCCCTCCCGGAACTACAAATCCGCATACTTGAAGTTCTCACCAAAAACAACCCGTAGAATTAAGTTGCTGGCAATAAACGGTAAGAGTGGGGCAACAGACGCAGGATCCGGTACACAACCTGGAGCCCCACCACCCGGGTGGTGGCTTCAGGGTTTATATAACCCTGGATCCTGCGCCATTTTCGCCATTCTACATTTCCTCTAGCTGCTGGCTACTCTCTGTTTATCCTCAACCTCCTCTCTTCAAATTCAACTCACAAATGCTAACACCTCTCATTCCACAGTAAATTCACGCTCACACATTTCATCAGAATTTGGTGGAGGTCTCGCCCTTAACCAATCCTGATGAAATACACTACACGCTCGGTGGAGGTTCGCCCTTAACCGCTCACACACTCTTCACAAATTCACTCTTAAATTCGTTCACACCCATATTTCATCAGAATATGGTGGAGGTCTCGCCCTTAACCAGACGCTGATGACACACACTACACGCTCGGTGGAGGTCCGCCCTTAACCGCAAAAACACACACTCTTAATTCATACACACATAAATTTAGTCAGGATATGGTGGAGGTTTCGCCCAAACTGGCGTAATTTATCACACGCTCGGTGGAGGTCCGCCCTTAACCGCACACACACACTCTCGCCAAATTTCACTCACCTAAATTCACTCCAAACAATATTATCATCACACGCTCGGTGGAGGTCCGCCCTTAACCGCAACCACATACAAACTACACACATCAAATTCAACCTTAAATTCACTCCTATCCAACATCCAAACTACCTCCACCTCTCATGGTGAATTTTACATCAACCTAAATTCACCATAAAAAACTTCAAGGTGACGAACCTCCATCGTAATGGTACTACCTCATTAATATTTTATTGGTGGAGAACAAAGCTCCTGCATACGAGTATTGGCGGATAATGTTGTCAGAGGTTGTTGTCCAGTGAATTGTGCTCATCTGGGCAACCTCTAGGTGATCAACCTTCATCGTTAGGATGGAACAACTATTGGTACTTGTCAATTGGGACATGGCATCAATCGCCTTCTAATGAGCTCAGTATATTTTAATTATAATGGCACTCTAAAGGGGTCGAAAGGGGGTGGGGAAGCCACTAGATGTGTGTATTATCAAAGGGAAAGGTTGTTAGTAAAGGAATCCTTCTGTGAAACCTTTGGGCTTATCCTTCTGGTAAGCCCACAAAAAGTGGATGGAGTATGGTGGATTGCTCAGTGTATACCTACTACCAAACGACGCTCTGCTACCATGTGGCAGAGTGTGACAGTGGGGGTGGACCCTCGAGAGTCTCCCTCCAGACCAGCGAGATTATCACCGGGGGAATCAAAGGGATATCGATTAGGCATCCGCTCACCGATCCCGTCTCCACCGGAATAAAAACGACTCGAGAACAGCCGCACTGTTACACATTTCCAAGAATTTCAACTGCCTCCTTTTGTGAACTTGTATTCTCTCTGATTGTCAGTTCGTGTGACTTCTCATGAGCAGTAGTTGAGGAGGAGAACGAGAAGGCCTCCCGTTTCAGCACATTTACACAACAATACTCTTCAGAGCAATGAAAGAAACGAGCTTGAGAGCCCTTAATGAAAAAAGGGGTGAGAGGAAGGATGGAATTCAGGAGTTTTCATTTTAATCAAGTAGCCCGAGCTCAGCACAGTGGAAATCCACGGATTTTTAATCTCTAATCCCCCGACGATCCTGTAACCTTGATATCGTGTTTGAGTCCCAATGCCCGAGAGATTTCGTTGAATGATTGATTTGATAGTTTATTAGAAATAATAATATTTGTTGGAGCGTTATGAGGGGAAGCTCGACAATCAACATCCCCTTTCCTGCCGGAACATCTGCCGGCCTATTCACGCACTTAATTGAAATCCACCTCTGATGCACAACATGAGGGCGTCGGCATTTCCATTTCAACGTGTTAAACGCGCGTTACCCCCCTTTAGCTCTGGTTTGCACCAATAGATCAATCAAAAGCCTAGAAGGGGTGTTTAGTGTTTGAAGTGGTACACTTTTTTTTCAATAGAAGTTTAAACACAACGGAAGCGGTTTATAGCGATAACGATCTTGCATTAAAACAACAGATCGCAGTTGGATGTGGGGGTCTGGCTGGGGTCACACGACACTGTGTATTATTTCCTACAATACCCGCAGCTTCGTCGTGAGAAAGGCTTAATAACATTTTAGAACCATGAACTCTACTGATAGGCTGTTTCGAAATTCTGATAGGCAGATTTATTTTGGTTCACGTTAACTAAGGAAAGTGCGAACGAGATACGGTGGATGGACGACAGATTTATTTATTCATTTTTTTTTAAATTCGCATTCTTGTACCTTGAAACGGAAACTATCAAATTCTGAGGGAGGGTCAAATTTTGTTTTCATAATCGAGTCCAAAGGGCCATTACTGGAAATAATAATCCAAAAACGCTGCACATTACTATTACAAAACGGTTTATTATTTTGCTGTGCCCTTAGATCACTGAATTCCTATTAGCGGGAGACCCTGAATTAGGAGGGTCATTTTTCTCGGTGGGTTACCTACCTTCCCACGCAAGCATACACACAGACACGAAAAAAATGCAATCAGAGTAGAAGCACTAACACTCGACAATCACAGCTGCATACATGTAGGTGCATTTTTCCACCGCCCCGCCACCATCGTCTGTAACCCGCCATTTCGGTCCCCACTCAGTCATTTTATATTATTATTTTCAACAACGAACCTTTGGTATCGAGCATGAAAACAAATTTTAACCCCCGCCCCCTCGAAATTTGATGGTTTGCATTTCAAGGTAAGACCCCCCCCCCCCCCCATCAACACCTGTTCTCCCGCCAAAAAAAGTAATCAGGCACTGCAGTAACTAGGTATACTGAGTAGGTAAGAAGTAGGTAGTACTGAGTAGGTACTATGTATATACTAAAAAACCAGTCATGCAGCATGACTTAATGAGCGAATTTTCAAAGAAATATTCGAATTAATGGCTATGGTTTTGAATAAAGGAAAACTTCGGTCTAAAATTTGGTTTTCTATGTATATTCTCTTCGTATTTATTTTAATTTGTACGTTTTGTCCATCCTGATTCTACCGTTTGTTTATTACGTAATTGTACTAAGTGCTTATTTATTTGATCGCTGTGGGTTCATATTAGGTAGGATAGGGTAGTTAGGACTTTTGACTTACCTACTCAAGAGAGTGCAGTAGGTAAAGGAGTTGTTATAGAAAATCATGAGTGCTTCAAGTGCAGGTTGTTTTTCATGCAGGCTCAATCTTGAAATAAACTATGAAGGAAGGATGTGGTTTCTGGAAGGATCACTTGGAAGAACATGTGGGTGCTACGTTGAAATATTGTTCTATTCTAGTATTCAACATTGAGTGGACCTGAAACTGCTTGAGAATTATTGGAATCGAAAGTTGCCTGTACGGATACGGAGTTTAAAGATTATCCTAGTTTTGGGTAATTTTTGCGCACTTTAAATGCTCTAATTTAAGAACGGATTTAGATATCTAAAATCCGATTTCACCATCGTGTTCAGCGTGCAAAAACCTTTAAAATTATGGGTCACTTGTTAGAAAATAACATTTTGGGGATTTTTGGGTAATTTTTGCGCACTTTAAATGCTCTAATTTGAGAACGGATCAAGATATCTAAAATCCGATTCCACCATCGTGTTCAGCGTGCAAAAACCTTTAAAATGAGGGGTCACTTGTTGGAAAATAACATTTTGGGGATTTTTGGGTAATTTTTGCGCACTTTAAATGCGCCAAAACCCTCCTTAGAGTAGGCCAATTTCGCCCATCTTCGAACTTAGCCTTTCGATTGCCAAGATAGATTTTTTGTGCAAATTTGAGCTGTTTATCTCAATTCTATCGAGAGTTATCGTCTGGAGTGACACATATATATATATATACATATAAAAAAGTGTTAAATTTCAGGAATCGTTTTAGAATGGTCTGAAACGGATTTCTATGAAGAAAATTTCCAAAAATTTATATTATTTAAATTTCGAAGCCATTGCAATAGCTTCATTTTCTTTGAAAATTCGCTAAAATGTAGTAGATAAGAGGTAAGTATGTATTGAGAAAAGTTTTCTCAATACCTTGGAGTAAAAAAAAAAGTCTACTTCGTCAATGCAGAGAGACATCCTCCGCCCAAAAACAATCCTGTTTTTACCCGCCAAAAAAACCTCCTCAGCCGCGGAAAGGGTTGACATCCATTTTGCCCGCCAAAATAGCATGCTCGGTGCTTCGCGCCTCGCTCATGGATGTGCAAATAGAGACCTGTTCCTTTCCCCTCTGTTATATTTATATATTTATAATATATCTCGGCGTATAACACAGGGATGGCCGTGAAATGCTGTCGTCCGATATTTCTCCCTCTTCCATATCAGGATGGTCCATAATGAATTAGATGGATAGGTATATTGCACTAATTGATGAAATACTAAGATTCGACTCAATGAATTTAATATGGGAAGTAGAGAACGAAATATCATAGTGATTGGATGGAATGTTCAGGACTCACGAATTCACAATAACTGTCAGTGAAGTGCGATTTAACAGAAGAGAATTAATAATATTCCGGTACTCCCGCGGTAGAACATTCGCCAATCACAGTGATCAAAAACAAACGTCCAACTTGGTTGAAATATCCAGTCATCTGATTTCAAAACCTTTGGGAGGTCAGTGCCCCTCCGTGCAGGTAGGTAGCGCTAGTGGCGTTCAGCGTTCTGGTGGTGCGCAACGCGACGTTCCGATTCCTCTTCCCCGAGATATGTGAAATGAAATGATCTGAAACGAAATGAAATGAACATGAAATTTATTCCTCTAAAACCCAAGATACATAGGTAAATATACATGTAGGAGAAATAGAGTATTTAAACTACAGTGTCCACTTGATAACAGGAACTACCCCACACCAAAGAACAGAGTTCCGAGCTGGGTGGGGGAGTCAACTCCCGAGTACCCACATAAACATTCAAACTGTGCGGGCTGCAATATTATATAAATATGTACATACATATTATACTTATATGTATATGATTAAACCAATGGCATTTACTTAGTTACTTAGTATATTGCTACTACACAGAACTTGTGGATAAATTGTCGCTGTCTGCGCTTACCTTATTTTCGCCAAATTCAGCACTCCTAGTCATAGCACCATATCTAGTCATTAGCGTTCCTCATAAATACATATTCTCGGAGCATATTACCAACTTCCAGCCACCTGGACCCGCAGACTGGAGGACTGTTGAAGTCACCAATAAAGCAGCTAAGCCCCCTAGTATAAGTCTTGGCAGCTCCTAGGCATCTCACTCTGGTCATTCCTTGTAATCCATTCTAGTCAATTTACGTCATTATTAGCTTGTAATTGGCCACTATTAGAAGGAAAAATCATATTAACCAACCACCAAAAACTGATACCTAAACTCCTAGCACAGTGTACCTGACCGTTACCTATTACTTAATAAATCCTTTATACGTTGATGTTTCATCAATCTCACATAACGTCTTTGCTTGAGCACCCATAGTTCCTATAGTCATTAAGTTTTCATCGATAGCTTCTTCCTCAGATAAGCTGAGTGGTCCTTCGAGTGATACCTACCAAAGTTACCATCCTATTCGCTAGTCCTACTTTTATTTAATTTTTCTTGAATTGGTATTAGACATATGCAGCATCCAAAACTGTAGGTCTGTATTTATTTGTTGGTCCTTCGAGCCGGATGTCACATGGTGGCAACACATTCGAGGGACGGACAACCCGGCGGATGTTGGCTCCAGAGGAATCCTTCCCTCCGGGCTCCAAGAACATCCATTATGGTGGACTGGACCATCTTGGTGCAGCCTCCCCGTTAAAAACTGGCCAATCTCTAGTGATGTCCCTGCGATGGACCTTCCTGAGTTGAGGAAGACTCCTCAACTATCCCTTGCTGCAGTTAGAAAATGTGCAGAGTTCATCCAGTTTACAGAGAAGTTCTCATCTTTTACGCGCTTGATCCGTGTGCTTGGTTATGTCAAAAGGTTTATACATAACTGTCGAATACCTAAGCGGAGACGATCCAGGCGGCTTATGGGTAAAGCTCTTTCATCGTCTGAGTTCGGTGCAGCGAAGTTCCATTGTTTGAGACTTGTGCAAAGACATTATTATCCGGAAGCTTTCAGCAGTATCAACTTCAACGAGCTACCGCTAGAATTGCGACGCCTTGCCGTGTTTATCGACCATACTGGTGTGCTGAGGGTTGGTGGTCGATTATCGAACGCCCCAATACCTATGGACCATAAGTACCCAGTGCTCACACCATCGAGATCACACATCACCATGTTGATCATTGCTCAATATCACGTTGCTAATCACCATGCCAGTCCATCAGCTGTTCTTTCAGCACTTAGGCAGCAGTTCTGGATCCCACGTGCCCGTAATCTTGTCAAGCAATATAAGTTGAAATGCGTCACTTGTATACGATTTTCAAAATCCTCTCGTGCGCCATTTATGGGTGATCTAACGTCGTCGAGATTCAGCTGCGTGAGGCCATTTGCTAATACCGGCATAGATTTTGCTGGGCCGTTCCTCTGTAAAACATCACCTCGTCGTAATGCTCCTTCTATCAAGTGTTATTTATGTGTTTTCATCTGTTTGTCTACTAGGGCTGTGCATTTGGAATTGGCAACTGCTTTAACTGTTGAAGCATTCTTGGATGCTTTTGACCGCTTTATTGCCCGGAGAAGTCTACCATCCCACATCTATTCGGATTGTGGTACCGATTTTTTCGGTGCTGCAGGTTATCTCAAGGATCTTTTTGAGTGGTACGACCGTGAAGAAACACAATCATCTATTATCCATCATACTGCTCATCTTGCTGTCGAATGGAGGTTCAGTCCGCCGTCAGGCCCTCACTTCGGCAGTAGCTGGGAGTCTGCAGTCAAGTCTGCCAAGTCTCTGCTCTACAAAACTTTTGGTCAGCAACCTTACCTCCAGGAAGAGCTATCTACAATGTTTGTCAAAGTTGAAGGGTTATTAAACTCTCGACCACTTCTTTCACTGTCCGACAGTCCAGAGGATTCCGAAGCCTTAACTCCCGGACACTTCCTTGTGGGTCAACCTCTCAATGCGCTTCCTGAACCAGACTTCTCTGGTGTACCTTACAACCGTCTCACCCGTTGGCAACTTCTGCGGGAGCGGGTTCAACACTATTGGGATCGCTGGCATACAGAGTACCTCACCTCTCTACAGATCAGGGATAAGTGGCAGCACAAGTACCCAAATCTGAAGGTCGGAGACGTGGTCATCATTTGGGATGACCGTAAAGCTGTCTCTCACTGGCCATTGGGAAGAATTGGGAAGAAGCGAAGAAATGTGTACGTTCATCCCGGGAAGAAATGTGTACGTTCATCCCGGTGCAGACGGTATCGTCAGGGTCGTGACCATCAGAACGGCTCGAGGTACATTCAAGCGTCCATCAACAAAACTGTTACGACTGCCTGTTAATGACGAAGCCAACTAACGTTGTCATCCAGCCCGGCATTCCATCAAGCCACCTGTGTACCTACCAATCAACATCTCCGGCACCTGTGTCTTAACATTCATTATCATCAACTTCTTGGCATTGTCGAAAATGCCATGGGGGGAGTATGTCTGCGCTTACGTTATTTTCGACAAATTCAGCACTCCTAGTCATAGCACCATATCTAGTCATTAGCGTTCCTCATAAATAGGTACATATTCTCGGAGCATATTACCAACTTCTAGCACACCATAATTTTACAAGCAGTACTTGTTTATGGCCTGAAAATCGGAACCTTAGCATTACATTCCCATCTTATTCTTCCGTTGTCACTGTTGTTGGCCACACTTCACTTTTTTATTCCTTCCGCAAGTTACATGGATGCTAGATTCACAATAGTATCCATGCATCAAAATTCTTTTCTCGTTCATGTTTAACCAATATCTTGTCTATATGAAATTTCGTTAACGTATTAAATTATTATAGATTATTAGCTATTTGTTTTCCGTGTTGTTAAGTTTGCATTATACTCTATACACTTTTATCAGTCGCAAATGAGATATCCTTGTGATATGAGCCAGCTAAAAACAAATTTTTTTTACTCTGCTCTAGTATAATTATGGGGGTTAGTTATAGTAAGGGGTGCAGTTCTTAACAGCAGTGGCATACTGTAATACATGTGACGTGATGTACTTTTCAAACGTGAATGAGGTACAGAGATTATAGATTGCGTAGTGAGGGGGAACGAATGGGCACTATTAGGCGAAAACCTGTAAATTGAATTTGCTAGGATGCTTATGCAAAAACATGAGGGCTGACTTTGCATATAATTGGCCAACAGAGAAAACATTCTCTATCGAAAATATATCAGTTGTGGGAAATCTTTTTGGTTTCTTTCATGATTTTTAGAATGGTCTTTTGGGCTATTATCAAGGAACGTAATGTCGATGGGAAAGCACCTCCCCATGCCAATATGCCGAAACTCATCAAACTTTGCACCAAGGATTTATATATCCTTTCCCCCACAACCGCGAAATGTATTTCAATGCTGTTTGGCGGGTATCTTTTTGCCAACCAGCGACCATGCTTTTTTGGCGGGTAAAATAGATATTAATCCCTTTTGCGGCTGAGGTTATTTTGGCGGGTAAATTTTTATGAACGACTGTCGTTTTTGGAGGGGATATCACATCTTTTTGCATTGATAAAATAAACATTTTTTTCCAGTAGGTAGGTACCTATCATTTTTCTCAACCTGCTTACTCAGTAGTCGTACTCACCACCTACTTATTACCTACTCACCAGTGAGCCCAACGGCCTTATCAGGTGTAATAAACCGGTTCCCGTGAGATCACCGAAGCGTGGTGGTGAGATAACTCGAGCGTGGTTAGTACCTGGATGGGTGACCGACGTGACACGTGTTGACACGTTTAAGTATGACCCATGTGGCTGTTCGGGGGAGAGGCAATGAGTAGCCGTGAGCGAAATGATCAGATTAAATTCTGATCGTTCCATTGGAGGACAGCTGATCACGTTCGCGACGCTAATAGGGTAGTCCATAGAATTATACAGGTTTTTTTTGGGGGGGGGGGGGGGGGGGGGTATCAGATGTTTTTGCATTGAGTGAGTGCAGTTGCAGTGAACATTTTACCCCAGTACCCAACAATATTTTCAACTGTACCTACATACTTAAAATTTTTCAAAATGCACAAATGGCACTCTCTTGGAGCATAAAAAATGTGTCTGCAGAATTTCAGCGCGATCCATGATGTCTGTGTAAGTCGCAAGTAAAGAAATTCGTTAAGAAAGGAAGTTACCTAGGTACTGTTATGATGATGTTATTATTTTTGTTTACTTTTTTAATTAGTTGTGGAGAATAATGCCGTGTAAACTCCCTGCGACAATCAAAAGATTAGCAGTGTAAGCGTAAAAATAAGGAAATAAATATTTAAAAAATAAAAATATATAAAATAAAATAGAATAATACCTGATGTACCTTATCTACTAATTATTATACTTTGTTAATTGTATCATTGTGTCATTTTCATGTTCTTAATAAACGCTTAAACACTCACTCACTCACTCACTCACTCTCCATGATGTCTGTGAGGCCGTAAGTAACCCCCCTCCCCCTTTCAAAGAACAAAACAAGAAGGAGAAGTAGAAAAATTTGAAAAATGGCGATTTTCGAACTTTTAGGGCGCCTTCACACGGAGGAGATCGATCAGACAGACCGATCTTAAGCAGACGAATGTACGGGACCCTTCACATGCGAGGCGACTGTTTGCAGGTGTCTGCAAGACCGAAATTCGATCTCCTCGGGGCATTCGTCTGCAGACTGTCAACAGACTGAAGGAGACTGATGCTACGTTGAACCCAATGGGCGCCTTCACACGGAGGAGACTAGTCTGTCCGCGTAATCTCCCCCTGGTTGGTTTGGGAGATATGCTATCCCGCATAATTGTATCTTCCTTCTTGATTGCTGGCTGGATTTGATTCAAAAGTTCATCAAATGATTTTTCTGACATCCGATGGTAGTTGAAGAATTTGGCAGGGTCATTTTACAGTTCACGATAAAGCAAGTAAATCGCGCCTTTTTCTTGCCGTTCTGCATTTATGGGATGAACCCAAAATTGGGTACTCGCCCTTCTCCTTTTCTTTTGGTTTATTATTTTCAATAGTGAACCATTGGAATCGAGCATGACAAAAAAAAAAAAAAATTCAAAATTTGACGGTTTACGTTTCAAGGTATGTAGAATCCAAAACTGCAATAAAAATATTTCTGTCCGCCGTACTGGCAACTTTTCTTAGTTACCATGAAACAAAATTGATGAAATTCGGGTTATAGATTCCGTTCGGGGTCTAGTTGGTCCTCCAAGCTCGACGTTACTGTCAGTCATCTCTAAGGTGTTCAAAATAGGGGTTGGAATTTTCAGAACGCCGTAGCTCGAAAACTTCCGATAGAAGGGTATGGTTTTTTTTACATTATTAAATTTGTCTTGAGCTAAAGCATTTTTTGAGACCACCCGGAGCATCGTATGTCCAGCCGTTCGTGAGCACCAAAAAGCTTCGTCAACACGATCGTGAATCAAACGGTATAAATCTGGCTCGGATATCATAACTACGGAGCATCTGATTATAATCAAGGATGGCTGTATGAAGTCGAGTTGTTTGTTCTGCGATATTATTTCATTTGACAAGTGATGGACTATTGGATTTTGTTGGAAGGTACTTCTAAAACTTGAACAAACGTTGAAGTTTTATTGATGGGTAAGTTATTGCTGTGAAATTATGAATGATCAATTTCATATTTGGCGCCTCTTCTCACACCTTTTCGAGAATATTCTTGCAGGTTGGCAGTACTGGAGCTCCGCCACGCTCTTCTCTTGAGAGGAAGCCATCTTGCTCACACACTGTTTCTTGACGTCCTCGAGAGAACAACCCCGCTTCCCAGCTACCAGCTAACCTGAGAAAACTACCGTTCGAGTCAGACATCTTGGAGCCTGCCACTTCCGTATCCAGCTCAAGTGGCTTCGAGCAATACACCATTAACAACAAGGTAATTGAAGAAATAATCCGATACGGCGCGGTTGGGTAGTCTTGTGCATTAGAGGTTAATGAAATTAATTTCCCCCATGTTTCAGTCACAAGCTCATGTTGTATTCCTTGCCGGGGTCGCTGCATCTTATCCGAGTTCATCTATTTGCTAGAAAGTATCTGGGTTGAATATCATCTATAATCAACCAGGAAATGATATTTTGGAAGCAATAAAATATAGATGATGAGGGGCTTGGGGAAATTCGAAGCCCTGGGGAACTCGGATATGATGCGATGTTGAGAAGTTGAGGGTTAGGGGAAAAAGCCAGGGAATGAATCTTTTGATGTTTGAGTTACTTAATTCCAAGAAGGCTAAGCCCCGAGTTGATGTTCCGAGCTTAACAATTCCTGACGATTTTAAATAAAAGTAATAACCTCACCCACGGAATTTCACGAAAATTATTGTTGATAAATAATGATCGAAAGATCGCGTGTTAACTTCCGCTTGGGGGTACGGGTTGAGGTTAGAGGGGTATAGTCCTCGCGAATTAGGACAACAAACGAATAAATACGCGAAACAAACGCGATGAAATGAAAATAAAACCGATCAAGAGAGTTGATGAGAGATCGTTTTTCGTGTTTTCATTTTGTTGTCCAACAGCTCGGAAGCCCACTCGATGTTTTGAAGGGCGGGTTGAGGAAAGATCGATGTTTGCTAGCAGATCTTTCTTTGTAATTCCTGCTGATGAAATCATAGATGTGTCCATAATATATTATTGATGCAGTACTGGGGACAATCTGTGCTGGGTTTTTATAACGGATTCCCAGAAATACCTGTCTGGCTGCATGCGTAAGAAATGTTGATGAAAATTTAGAGTAAGTACTACGTACATAGATGTATAGGTTATTGACTTCCAATGATGAAATTAGAGTCTTACCAGACAGAAGATGTTCGGATGTGGAACATAGTGCCCGGAGAGAGGGGCACAAACAGGAAGAGATGGTCCTGTTATTTGATGTCGATGTTAAAAATCCTTTAGAGAGGTGTTAGTTATAAATAACACAATCCGCACATGTGGGCATTCGAAGAAAAGGCGGAAAGCGACCGGAATGGGCAAACATGATGTTGGGGAGGAGAAGGGTCCCCCTAAGGGATTTCCTTATTTTTCGCCAACCATGTTTAGGGAATACAATCATGACCCAACGTGGATTTTCTGACATATAGGGGATGTTTTCTCGCTGTGGCGGTTTGCATACCCTGTCAAGGATGTTTGGTTCTGGTACCTAAAATTAGCCACCTACCTTGTTGTATTGGATAGATGTACTGGTAAGCTGAGGAAAGGGGAACCATAATAGATGATGGTAACGGTTGTGTACTAGAGGGTTGTTGCATTTAAAAATGATGAAGTTTGATGATGAAATTAATTAGAGCAGCTTATCAAGAGACCAGTGCTACTAGATAGAATTAATAAGAGTGGCTAAGTAGAGATGTTGAAATTGAGTTCAACGACGTATATATACCAGAATAAAAAGTCAAAATCGAAGATTGATGGTGTAATTTACAGTGTTAGCTAACTTCGATGACCGACTGTAAGCACAAACGAGTTTTATATTTTTTTGGCCGGACATGGGCCTAATATAGATGATAGAAGTGAATTTTCTTTTGGCCGGATCTGGGCCCATTGATGAAATTGGAAATTTTAAAAGCCGGATTTGGGCTATTGATGAAATTTAAAATTTTCTTGAATTTTAAAATAGGAGTAGTTGCCGGATATGGGCGACTAAACAGCACTGTGTCAGGTTAAGCAATAGAGGGAAAGTATTAAATGTTTTTGGCAACAACATTAGGTGTAGAGTAGGTGCAACAGTTCAATAGATGGAACTGATTGCTCCTCTCTTTATTAATTAGAGGTAAACATTTGATGT
Source organism: Leptopterna dolabrata (assembly GCA_954871275.1). Lineage (NCBI taxonomy): Eukaryota > Metazoa > Arthropoda > Insecta > Hemiptera > Miridae > Leptopterna > Leptopterna dolabrata. Next base: position 49,739,394 of record OX940980.1, read on the forward strand.
AGAGCAGTTCATACAGTTCAATAGATGGAACTGACTGCTTATCTCCCGATGAATATTTATAGTGCTCCTGGAGTAGACAATTAAACACCACAATGCAGATGAAATAAAATATTTATTTACTTTCTATTGATGAGGTTAAAATACCTAGAGTTCTGTTGTGGGTTTGTTTGTCTGTTTTTGGTTTGGATTCACAGAGCAGCAAGATGAGCGCTAGTGAGATAGAGATGGAGATAGAGGAGCAGGAGAAAGCTTTATTGGGAGAGGAGATGGGCGAAAGCCAAACAGGGGAGGAAGGTGGAGTAGCTAACTGGGATGGATTGGCCCAACAAGCTACTGCACCTGAAACCCCAAGGGAATTGAGTCCCGAGGAGGGGATGCGAGAGAAGCTCCATAAGCTCGAGGAGGCAATGGGACGTATTCAAGAGTCAATCTTTGCGATCGCAGGCGTTGTGATGGGCACCTCGAGTGTCCCACAACAAGTCCCTCACAGTCGGACCTCTCTGAGGATGACTGATAGCCAGTCGATGATAATGGCTATTAAGATTCAGTTTGCGAAACTTGATACGCAGCTGACTTATGGAGCGAATTTCGAGACTTGGAGGGCGAGGATAGTGACTGAGCTGGAGAGTCAGAACTGCGCCTTCCTAGTGGAAGATAATTCTAAAATCCCAAGAAAGTTTACTGAGGCTAGTGTGCAAGTAGCCAAACGAAGGGTGCTAGCATTTATAGTCAAGTGCATAGATGATGAGTTGCACGCGCTGTTGAAAGGTGAAAAAGACCCGATGCAACTCATAAAGCGCCTGGAGGCCCTCTGCCAGCCAAAGAGTAGGCACTATAAGTTTGGCCTTCGTGCCAAATTGGAGCAGCTAGAATATGATCCGAAGGCTGAGACACCAACGGCATTCATGGCCAGGTTTAACGACCTAGCCGAGAAGTTAGGGAAGTACACAGCTCTCAACGAAGAAGATAAAGTGTACAACTTTCTCTTCTCAATCCGTTCAGCCATGCCCGATTTCTACGCGGCGGAGGCTGACAAAATGGATGACGTTGATCTCCGGAAGCTTCAGGAGAAATTCGTTGAAGTTGGGAGACGCCAGGAGGAAGAGAACCGTCGTGAGACGGCTCCTGGTGGAGCATTGTGGACTAGGCAGCGCCAGTCCAGACAGGGCAAAAAGTCCCGGAAAGCTCCTCAAGAGCAGGGGACGTCCGGTTCTGGACATGGCGGGAAGCCAAAATTTAGGAAAACGAGTGCGGGCAAAGTGTCAAAGCGGACAGTTTGCTTTGAATGCAACAAGCCGGGCCATTTTGCATCTAAATGCAGAATTGAGGGGTGGTTTCGCTACTCATGCAAAACCATAGGCGACCATAAAAGTCGCAATTGCCTTCGGCAAAATGGTGGATCATCAGGCGGCAAGGCCAGAGGCAAAGGGCAGCAGGCACAGGAGAGGCTAGCCAAATGGCAAGCCCAGGAGGGTGCAAGCCCGAAGCCTGCGATGAATAGGATGCCCTTATCGAAGGCTAAAGAGTTGAGGGACAAGAGAGGAGAGGCTCTTGTCATAATATGTGGTCCGGACGAGGACTATGATGAACCCCACGGCCAGGTGTGGGTTGTCCAGTCCGATGCGATGTACGCCAGTACCACATCGCCTGCCGGTACCTCTCGATCGATTCTGAGGGTAAGTCTATAGGGTTCATATCAATGATTTTAGACACTGGTGCTACAGACCACATAATAACCACGAGAGATCCGCTATCTAACATTAGACAGTTAGATGTTCCCAAGCGGATTTCGTGTGCAAATGGGAATTCCGAGTCTGATTTAATAGTTGAGGAAATGGGAGACATTATAATTGAGAATGATGGAATTCTAGGACGTTTGCGAGATGTACTTTTTGTGCCATCCCTGTCCGTCAACCTTTTTGCACTTCGCAAAATTTTGAGTAATTCCTTAGCTGCAATCTTCACCGGTTCAGGAGTGTCTGTAAAAGACACAGCGACTGGTAGGTTGATTAAGGAGGGTAAGTTTGATGGGAGATTTTGGCGCTTGAAGTTTAAACTGCCACTTGTAGGGGCTACACCGAAGAAAAGATCTGCTATAATGGCAGAGCTTGGTATAGATGAGTCTCCTCAAATGTTGCGGAGCAGCCCAATGTGTCAGACATTGTTCTGGGAGGGAGGAGCATGCAACATAGCGAACCAGAAGCTAGGAGATTGAACAATGAGACAAGCGAGCCAGGTACAAGTGGAGTAGATGAAAACTCATTAGATGAAAACTCGCATCACGAGTATGAGTTTAATACACCACCGAGTGTAGGAGAGGAACATTTGAGTCCGAGGGTTAACCCAACCCTCACTAGCACAGTTGAGTGAGTTCAGACCTCGAGAGCAAGTCCAGGGATGCTATGGCATCAGAGGCTGAACCACATCTCCAAAAATTATCTCGTAAAAGTGCTAAAAGAGATAGATGTAAAAATGCGAGTTGGAGACGATGTTCTGGACTGTGAAGATTGCAAATTGGCAAAAGCTAGACGACAGCCATGCAATAAAGAGAGACAAAGGTCGAAGACGCCTTTTTCGAGGTTGTACTCTGATCTTCAAGGACCCATAAAACCAGCAGCGTGGACCTCTGGTTATAGATACATAATCACGTTCACAGATGACTGCACGAGGTATGCATTTGCTTATGGGATGCCAGACAAAACGCAAGTTCATCTTGCCCTGTCGAAGTGTCTGTCGGAGATTAGACTACTAACAGGTGACAGCCGAAAAGTAGTGGAAATCAGGAGAGATGGAGGAAGTGAGTACAAGACGATGTTGATGAAGAAGAAACTGTCAGACGAGAAAATCACACTGACAGTATGTGAGCCAGCAACCCCACAGCATACCTAATGCATGCTCGGAAAGGTTGAACCTGGAGCTGCAGCAGAAGATACGAGCGATGTTGATATCAGCAGGAATGCCAAACTCGTACTGGGGATATGCGCTGAATAATATTATGTTTATCCATAATAGAGTACCAAATGCCTCGAATAAATTCAAGTCACCATATGAGATGGTTACTGGGGCAAAACCCGATCTAAAATATGTTAGAAGATTTGGGTGCGAAGTGTACTACCTTGTGGCTGCAAAAGGAAAAATGCAACCACGAAGCAAGAAGGGGTATTCTTAGAGTGTCAACAAACAGGCTATCTGATCATGGATGCAGCAAATAAAAGGCTGATCAGGTCGAAGCATGTTGACTTTATCGAAGCCAGGACCTATGGGACAAACCTAGAAAAGTCAGGACATCAAGAAGGGAGGGAGCTGCTTGGAAGTGAACAGCTGGAATTCTCCTGGGGTCCAACGACTGAGGTGTCCAAGGGTACAAACAATCGAGGATCTGTCACTTCAGAGATAGATGAAAGCATAACGGAGCCCCAAAAGCTCCAGCACTCTGAAAGTGAACAAGTAGAGACAGAGGAACAACCACCACCAGTGAATGTTATAGATGAACATCATGAAGAAAAATGTGGTGATCAATCCTCTACAATAGATGTTGAACTTGAAGAAGTCATTGGAGGAAATGAAGAATATGACTTCCTCGAGACTATAGAAGAATGAGCACATCTTGCTGAAGGCAATGAGCCTGAGACATATGCAGAAGCAATGAGCTCGGAGGATTCAGCTAGATGGAAAGAAGCCATAAACTTAGAGTTTAAATCATTAGAAGAAAATGATACCTGGAGACTAATACCAAAGTCTGAACTTCCTCAGAACACAAAGGTGATTCGAACAAAGTTGGTTCATAAGAGGAAAGCAGAAGTGGATGTCTCTGTGAGGTATAAAAGCAGACTGGTTGTAGAAGGCTTTGCAGATAAAAACAGGTACGATTTGACGGAAGTCTACTCACCTGTTGCAAGACTGAACGACGTTAGGTTCATTTTGTCCATTGCTAATAAGATGGATCTGAACCTATATCAGTTGGACGTGACGACGGCATTTCTGAATGGAGTGCTTGAATAAGATGTATATATTCAAATTCCGGAAGGTTGGATTGAATATACAAATTCAAGCGGGAACCTATCTCAGAGTCACGTGTGTCAACTAGAGAAGGCCATATACGGTCTTAAGGTTTCTCCTAAGCGAAGGCATATTCGATTTTCTGAAGCCATGGAGAAACTGGGCTTTGAAAAGTGTATCCTCACCAGAGGTGCATCTTTGTGTGGAGACAAGACAAGGAGTTTGCCATATTAATCCTGTATGTCGATGATATCTTACTGGCAACAAACTCCACGAAGAAAGGAAAGGAGCTAAAAGAGAATCTAGCTCAGGAATTCCAAATTAAGGATCTTGGTACTCCGAAGTTGTATCTGGGAATTGAGATACTGAGGAATAGAGCTCAGAGAAAGATGTTCATTCATCAAGGGAGCTTTATTGAGTAGTTGCTGAACAAGTTTGACCCAAACTCAAAAGCAGTGGCAAACACCCCGATGGTTCAAGCAAAAATAGATGAGAAGCAAGAGATACATGGAAAACCAAATGTGCCCTACAGGCAGTTGGTGGGGTCTCTCTTGTATCTTCAGAATGGAACAAGACCAGATATCACTTATGCAGTGAATATGTTGTGTAGAATACAAACTTCTTACACAAGCAAAGACTGGCATAGAGCATTGAGAGTTCTACAGTATCTTAGAGGAACTCTGGATTATGGATTGCTCTATAGAGGGAACACTGACAAATTGGAGTGTTATCCTGATGTTTCACTGGGTCTCAATGACAAACAGGGACTCTCGACTTGTAGATATGTAATCAAGCTTTGGGACGATGTTATATCGTGGAAATCGAAGAAGCTGACGCAGGTGTCTCTGTCATCAGCAGAGAGTGAGTAGATACCTATCGATGTCAATCGCTTGTCAAGAACTCGCAGGATTGCAGGAAATGTGCAATCAAATACTGGCGCTTAAGTTAACTCCATCCGTATTTGAGGACAATCGAGCAGCCATAGCTCTGGCTCAGTAGCGGTGCGTGGGCTCTGAAAATGGTGGGCCACCAAACCGGAACACAAATTAACAGCTTTTTCTACAAAATACCTGTAAATGTTTTCCAACAGTGGAGTCTTCTTATGAAAATTGGTGGATTTTAATCAACCGCAGCTCTTAGCAAGTCAGAATGTAAGCACTGTGTTCACAATAGTTCTGACCAGTACCCGGGATTACCAGAAGCTAAAAGTTCTATAGCTTCATACTGTAAATACTCAGCAACTTCCTAAACTTTTAATCATCACTCTATCCTCGTAGGAAAACGTCGACAATTTCGACTGTAAGTTAGCCACCGAATTGATGTGGTACAAAAATACAGAAGCAAATAAACTAAACAACCACTAAAAACAACGAACTAGGCTAAAATACAACGAAGTAATGACCCGCCGGCCAGTACCTACTTGGATGGAGAATCAGACTAGAAGCCAGGTACTTATCTGCCGTGTATGTTGACGTCGATCAATCCACAAGACCACAAACAGGACACAACTCACTTAATTATCGCAAATCCAAATCTGTCCTGGGAACTCGAATGGGAACATACAAAATTCGAAACGTAAGCAGAAAATTGAAAACTCAAGAACAGAATAAAGGGCTCCCTTTATTCCATGATAAGAATTTTTAGGGGAAGACTGATAGGACAAGCATCTCCTATCGAGATAACAACATGAATTGAAACAATCCAATCGATTGTGAACACAAACGATTTTTGGATGGAAATGTTGGGACGGGGCCGAAAAGAGGCGTGTCTAACCAAATTTTTACTCTACTGAGCTTGCGCGGACGGGCCACTTTTCTCCGTTAGCATGCCAACACCCGGTCCCGGGGCCTATTAGTTTCAACAACGTAGGTTTCGATTTCGATTGCAAGACATCGATTACTGTAGCTTTATTCCGATAAAATGCTCGAATATCCATAGCCAGAGAACTCTGTCTTCTTCTTCACAGTTACTTGTCTTGGCCGCAGCCATGCCAGACATAGGTTGGGACAGTGAGAGAGAACTATGTCGAGTCGCTGTTGAACTTCGTGAAAAATGCTAGCTTACGTGGCCTTATGGACGCAACGCCCCTGCTCTGGCTAAAACGGATGAGTCAAAAGCGTTGAAGCATGTAGTAAACCTACATTATGCACTTTGTTCGTCAACAAGTGCGGGAGGGAAAAATTGAACTTAGATGGATTCCCTCGAGCGAACAATGTGGTGACATTTTCACTAAGCCATTGACGGGCGCGTTGTTCGAAAAATTCCGGAACAAGTTAGTGGTATCATTCATGGATGCCTAAACTTTGGGAATTTGATGTTGGTTATAATAACCATTCGAAGATGTTAGCTGATGAATTTTGATGGAAGCTAACCGGTCAAGTAGATTGAGGAAAAACAATATTTTATTGATGATGGTCGTATGAGACTGATGGAATGAAGATTAGGGTATTAGATGGTCGTAGCATCTTGTGTCAATCTCAGGAATGAGTAAAACAAAGAAGGATGATAACACATGCCATCCTTCTCCTTGGAATTAAACTTAAGAGTCCATAATTATTTTAAGGGAGTATTCTATAAACGAACACTCAAGACTCCTCTGGGCTTATCCAAAATGAAGTATTACCGAGCTTGTGTCTAGGAAAGACAAGCTCCTCAAATATGCCTTGAACTAACACTTGTTTTGTTTGTTTTGTTCTACAGACGTCTGGCAGTAAAGAGAGGGTCGGCATGGTGTGAGACGAGACACCAGTCCTTTTCTTGTACCCTAGGGTCATATAAATTTTTCAAAATTTACAATCCATTCTTCACCTTTTGAAGTAAACTCTTTGATGTATATCTCTCAATTAAGCTCTAAATATATGAATAAGTGTAATTGATGTCACTTAAACTCCTTTTGAGTCTCTACCCAAAAGTTCAAATTTGATGAATAAGTGAAATAGATGTCACTTATAACTAGAACTAATATCAAGCCCATCTTCTGAAGAAGACTTGAGGCGCTCTAAAATTGATCAGGAGTGAGTGTGAAATTATGAATGATCAATTTCATATTTGGCGGCTCTTCTCACACCTTTTCGAGAATATTCTTGCAGGTTGGCAGTACTGGAGCTCCGCCCCGGCCCCGCTCTTCTCTTGAGAGGAAGCCATCTTGCTCACACACCTTTTCTTGACGTCCTCGAGAGAACAACCCCGCTTCCCAGCTACCAGCTAACCTGAGTGTGATGAATTTAAAATTCTCATCACGGTGGCGTGGAAGGAAGGTGAGTGAGTGAATTTAGGTGAAGGAGAAAAGGAGGAAAAATCGCAGGCGGCTGTAGTCAACCGAACATCTACGACTTTTGGAGGAGAGAGAGGTGGTGTGGAAGGAAGGTGAGGAAAAGTCGCAGGCGGCTGTAGTCAACCGAACATCTACGACTTTGGAGGAGAGAGAGGTGGATGTGGGAATTTTACCTAGGCGGCTGTAGTCAACCGTTCATCTAGGTAAAGGAAAGGAGAGGAGAGGTCCCTTGTCTAGGCGGCTGTATTCAACCGATCATCTAGACAAGGAGGAGGAGAGAGGAGGTGAAATTCCCAGGCGGCTGTAGTCAACCGATCATCTGGGAGGTAAGGTAAGAGAGAGAAGAGAGAGCTGGTTAGAGGAAGTGTCGAATGAAGCTTGAGCGCCAGGATCCGGGGTTTTATAGTACTTGGGGGCCTCTCCCTCCAGCTCCTTGCTGGGAGCTGGTAGTGGGGCCCCAGGTTGAGTAACCCTGGGTTCTGTCGCCTGTCCCCACTCATATCTTTATTCACGGAGCTTTAGTTTGGCGTTTGGATATTGGTGAGAACTTAATATGATAGGAGTGTTCCCGGGAGGGACTCACGACAGAGGTCCCCCCAGTTTGAACCAATATTGGTGCTGAAGGCGCAAGATGACAGGAGCTGAGGGCTACGGCAAACAAGAGGTGGTCGCTGAAGGCGCACAATGACAGGAGCTGAGGGCTACGGCAAACAAGAGGAGGAGCTGAAGGCGCAAAGTGACAGGGGCTGAGGGCCGATGCAAACAGAGGTTGAGCTGAAGGCGGTCCTTAAAAACTAGTAGTAACATGGTATAGGCAGATTATAAGTAGGTAAATGATAAGTAGGTAGAATATAAGGTAGGTAACATAAGGTAGAATATAAGGTAGATGATAAGTAGGTAGAACATAAGGTAGGCAATATAAGGTAGAATATAAGGTAGAATAAGTAGGATGAGATGGCGAGAGTATATACAGTATGATGGGAGCAGTGGTCAGGATCCATAAACATGTGGCATTTAGGGAAGTGATCGGCAAGGGCGAGATGAGGAGGATGAACAATATTTACAAGGTGAAAGTGAGCGGCAAGGGCGAGATGAGGAGGGTGAACAATATTTACAATAACGATATTTACAATGTGAAAGCGAGCGGCAAGGGCGAGATGAGGAGGATGAACAATATTTACAAACATGATATTTACAAAACTCGTAATATGTACAAAATTTACAACCTTCGTGCAAATTCGGGGAACAAAGCGGAACAGGGCGACGGGAATCCGCCGATTCCTGGGCGTGTGTTGGGTGTGTTGAGTGTGTGTGTGAGTGTAGTGTGTGGGGGCGGCGGTTGCTCCGAGCTCGTGGCGAGGCGGGCACGGCGGAGCTCCGAGTTCCGGTACAGTGCGAGTGGATGAAGAAAACACTTGCACTGTCCCGGAATCTCAAGGCCCCGCCGTGATTGCTCATAGCGGGGCGGGGGATTTGGCCGCCGGGACGAGGGGAACATGGGGACGCTCCCTCCGTCCGTTTCGCCGCCCGGGCCGTTTCGTCCCGGCGGAAACTATAGTGGATATCCCCGGCGATGGAGGGGCGGGAGGGGGTGTCGGAGGGGGTGAAGTTGATACGGGGGGGTCGAAAATCGAAAACGGGGGGGCGGTAAAATTGGTGGGGTTGCAATTTCGGGGGGGTTGGTGATTTGAACGGGTGGTGGGGGTTTGAAATTTATTGGGGGCAAGCAAATTTGAACGGGGGGCGGTGGGGGCATGAGTTCCGCGAGGCGGAACTCGCGAAGGATGGAGGACATTAGGGGGTCTGTGGGGGAGTAGGGAGGGTGTACCCCCGTGGCCTGCGCCGTGCGAAATTCGCGCAGTATTTTCCACTGGGGGTACTTCCATCGCCGGGGCCGGGGAGGTAGTCCGGTGATCCGTGGCGGGACGAAAAGAAGCGGTGTAGTCGGCCCGGGCGAAGGGGGTAGGGGGGAGAGCGGGTCCGGGACGAAAACGTCCCGGAGAATCGCCGCCATTTCCGGATCCGACTCGAAGTCCGGAAACGGCGACGGAGGTGACTGGCACATCGGGGAGCGGTGTGACATAGCGAACGGACGGCGGGAGACTGATAGTGTCTGTGGGTTGGGTTAGCACAGGTGCGGGTTTACACCTGGCTAACGGGACTGTATGTGGTTTGCCGTCAATTAACAGGGTCGCGGTGGTGTGTGTTGTGCGAATGACTTGAAAGGGCCCGGCATAAAGTGGTTGGAAAGTTTTATGGATGCCGGGCTCTTTCAGGTACATGTGTGTGGTGGTGAAAAATCGTTTGGGATAAGTGGTGTCGTTTGTCGGTGTTGTTGAGTGTAGCGGTTCCCTGTTAATAGACGGCGTGTGATTTGGGGTGAAAATGTCGGCTGGTAGACGTAACGGGTCTTTAAATGCGTTTTGTGCGGGGCTGGTTTGGTCTGAAGGACGGGCTGAAGTGCGTAGGCTGAGTAATATGTAGGGGAGGGATTTAGTCCAGGAAGGGGAATTTGTTGAAGTAGAAATGGCCTGTTTCAGGACCGAGTGCCACCGCTCTATTTTCCCGTTGGATTGGGGATGGTATGGGGTAGTGTGAATTTTGTGGATGCCGAGGGAACGTAGTAAATCGGAAAAGTGGGCGGACTCAAACTGCCTCCCTTGATCGACCGTGACTGTTCGCGGACAACCGTAACGGCTAACCCATTGAGAAAGGAAAGCCGTCGCGACGGTGTCCGCGGTGATATTTGAGAGTGGGATGCATTCCACCCAGTTGGTGGCACGGTCGATCATCGTGAGGCAGTATTTTTTCCCCTCGGATGGGGGAAGGGGGCCCACTAAATCCAGATGAACGTGTTCCCACGGCAGGGAGTCGGGAATGGTTTGAGGTGGGACATGGGGGTGGGCCGAGACCTTAAACCGCTGGCACCTCTGGCACCCCAGAACCCAGTTACGAATATCTGTGTTCATGTGGGGCCAGAAGTACCGCGTTTAGATAAGGTCCCGGCTAGCCCGAATGCCAGGATGGTGAAGGGAGTGGTAGTGGAGGAACAACTGCCGCCTCAACTCCGGTGGGACGTAAGGGCGCGGTGTATCGGCCGTTACGTCGCACCATAGGTCGAGGGGCGGCAGCTGTTCCAATTTGGAGGCGGAAATGAGATTGGAGAGGGCGGGGTCGGAATGTGGAGTTTGCTTTGATTTTAGGATTTGTGGGGAGGGGAAGGGCAGTAACTCCGCCACCGGCGCGGGGGTAGGGGTGGGTCGGGATAGCGCGTCCGCCACGCAGTTGTCGGCCCCCGGCAAGTATCGGATATCGGACGTAAATTGCCCGATAAACTCGAGTTGCCGGAGGCGACGCGGGGAGGCGGATTTGCGGTTCGTGGATGGCGAGGAGTTCTCTGTCGAACGTGGAGTAATTTTTTTGGGTGGGTGATAGCGTTTTGGAAAAGAAGCCTAGGGGTTGGGGAGTGGCGCCGGTGTGCTGATGGAGCACTGCCCCGATGGCCCAGTCGGACGCATCGGTGGTGATGGACAGGGGGGCGTGAGGATCGGGATGGGCCAATAGAGCGGCGTCTACTAGGTCCTGTTTGCAAATTTTGAAGGAGGAGATGAGTTGGGGGGTCCAGGTAATGGGGCGGTTGTCATTTTTTTTGGAGGGTTGGGGAATGGCGTGTATGAGTGGTTGTTGGTGTTGTGCTGCGTGTTTGATGTGTCTGCGGTAAAAGTTTAACATACCCAGGAAGCGGCGGAGTTCCGTCACGGTGCGGGGTTGCGGGAAGTCACTAATGGCGTGGACTTTGTCTGCGAGGGGTTTGATGCCCTCGGATGAAACGTGGTGGCCGAGGCAGCGGACGGAGGGTTGGCCGAGAACGCACTTGTCTGTGTTAACCAAGAGGCCTTCGGAGGAGAAGATTTCAAGGATCTGTTGGAGGTGGCTGAGGTGTTCTTCCGGTGTCCTGGAGGCCACCAGGACGTCGTCGAGGAAGCAAAAGACGAACGGTAGGCCTCGCAGGATGCTGTCCATATAGCGCTGCCAAGTCTGTGCAGCGTTCCTCAACCCGAAGCCCATCTTAACATATTCGAAAAGTCCGAATGGGGTAATGATGGCGGTTTTCTGGACATCGGGGGGGTGAATGTTGATGTGGTGGAACGCCCTTGAAATGTCGAGGGTAGAGAAGATAGTAGCGCCATGGAGGTGCGACGAGAAGTCCCGTAGGTGGGGAACATTATAAAGGTCCGGCGTGGTTTTCGAATTGAGGCGCCGGTAGTCCCCGCAGGGGCGGATATCCCCATTGGGCTTCTGCACGATGTGGAGTGGAGAAGCCCAAGGGGATTTTGAGGGGCGGACGATGCCGTCGGCTATGAGTTTATTGAAATGTTGCCGGGCTTTTGATAGTTGCAGGGGGTGGAGTCGTCGGGCTTTCGCTGTGATGGGGGGGGCCGGAAGTCTCTATGTGGTGGTGGATGGTGGAGATGTGGGCAGAGGGGCGGCGCTGGGGGCGGTAGTTGAGGAGGAGGCGTTCAAATTGTGTAGGGGGGTGGTTGATGGCATGTATGAATCCGGGTATGGGTGTTTTTGTGGCGGGGTCAATCAGGCGCGCGTTCCGGACGTCGACCTGGAGACCGAAATATGCAAGAAAATCGGCCCCCAGGATCGCCTTCTCCACGTCCGCCACGGTAAACTCCCACTCGTACGCGAGTCCGCTCATATAAACAGAGGAGCGGTACGTCCCGTACGAGGGGATGGTGGTACCGTTGGCGGCGTAGAGAAGCTGCCGGTAACAGCGCGCCTGACGACGGAGGATGTTGTTGGGAAATATTGATAGCGCCGCCCCCGTGTCCACCAAGAAAGGTACATTGGTTTTCCTGCAGCGCAGGAAAAGTCGCTGGTGGGTCGGGAGGGCGTTGTGGAGAATAGCGGAGGTAGGGATGTGTGTTGGTGATGGCTGGTCCGCCGCGAAGGAGACGCGGGGCGGTTTTCTGCCGTTCCGGAGGGGGGGAACGGTGGAGTCTGCAGGGGGGCTGGCCAGGTTGGCGGGAGGTGTCTCCGTTCCGTTTCAGGGAGGGGGAACGGTAGTGGCGGGTTGAGTTGTGGCCGGAGGGGGTTGTGCCCTGGAGGCGGGCGTGGAGGTTCCGTTTCGTGGTGGAGAAACGGATGCGGCGGCGTGATTGGCGGCCGGAAGGTTGTCTGCCCTGTTGGCGGGCGTGGAGGGGCCGTTCCGGGGTGGGGGAACGGTAGCGGCGGCGTGAGTGGCGGCCGGAAGGTTGGTCGCCCTGGTGGCGGGCGGGGAGGGTTTGGTCCGTTGGTGGTGGGGTGGGGGCTTTGGCGGCGCTGCAGGCGCGGCCGGGAGGTTGGCTGCCGTGGCGGCGGCGTAGGAGGGGTAGCGTGGCTTGGTGATGGTGGCTGTGTGTATGCGGGCGGGGGGGGTATGTGCATGGTCCCCCCCGTGTTGGCGAGGAGGGGGGCCCACCGGACTTACCGGCGGGCGTCTGCGTTTCCCTGCTTAGCGGCGAAGGAGCAGGGGGGTTGGCACTTGCGGGCCTCCCCACCGAAGTTTACATGATAGAAACAACGGTTGGGGTGGTCCGCAGGTAGGTAGGCGGAGGTGGTGGGGCGGGCCGAGTTGGACGCGCGCGCGGCTGCTGGGGATCGTCCTCTGCGCTGGCGGGGAGGGGATGCGTTGCGGCGCTCGGGTGAGCGCTGGCGGCGGCGGTCGGCGGACGAGTCGCGTCGGCGATCCGCCGAAAGGGGTCGACGTCCGTCGAGGGAGGGTGCCCGGCCGCGGTCCCGGGATTTTGTGCGGTCCCGGAAAGGCGGGGGGTGGCGCGGCGTACGCACCTCACCGACGGCGGCCGCAGCGGCCAAGTCGTGCACGGTGTCCGCGAGCCGCAGGAGGGGCTCGTCGGGCCCGTCGAGATGGCTGGCCAGGGCCATCTGGATGGGGTGGGGAAGGGCACGTAACCAGAACGTGCGTGCGATGTCGGCGGTCATAATCCCCTGCAGCTGGTGTCGCAGCCGTCGGTAGAGGTGGGAGGGCTTCTGGTCGCCGAGGTGTTGAGGTTGGGAGAGGGCGGCGACTCGGGCGATTTTCGACGGCTGGTAGGTGTTGATGAGGCGGCTGCGGAGGTCATCGTACGCAGCGGCGGCGTCGGGGGAGATATCAGAAGTCTGCAGCAGGATCTCGTAGGGCAGTAACGAAATGATCCGGGAATATCGAGTTTTCTGGCTGCGGATGTTGGCGGCCGAAAACGCTGCGTCCACCTGGAAAAACCAAAGCGCCGGGTCGTGCGTGTAGAAGGGGGGCAGCGACAGAGGGAACGCAGCGGACGCCGTCATGACGTTGGCGGCGGCTGCGGCCGTAGCGGCGGCGGCGGCGGCGGCGGTGTCCGACGACGCAGAGGTCGGCGGGGAGAGCGTGGAGAAAGGGTTGTCGGCCAATGCGTCGGATGTCGCAGCGGCGGGCGGCTGCAGTGTGGCTGGTCGCAGGAGCGGTGGCGTCGGTGAGTTCGGGTCCATTTCTGTAACTAAAATTCAAAAATTTGACGTGGTTTTGAATTTTGAAATTCGCAAGCGGCGGGAGCGGTGGTGCGTTGAGTTGAGAGTTGAGCGGTGAGGTGTGGGCCAAGAATTGCGAATTTACACTGACTGGTTGAAATTTTGAATTTAAAATTTGGGACACCGAACTATTTGACTGGGGCGACACATGAGGTGGGAAGGTGGGAAGGAAGAAGGTTGAGTGAACGTCGGGTTCACCACTGTGATGAATTTAAAATTCTCATCACGGTGGCGTGGAAGGAAGGTGAGTGAGTGAATTTAGGTGAAGGAGAAAAGGAGGAAAAATCGCAGGCGGCTGTAGTCAACCGAACATCTACGACTTTTGGAGGAGAGAGAGGTGGTGTGGAAGGAAGGTGAGGAAAAGTCGCAGGCGGCTGTAGTCAACCGAACATCTACGACTTTGGAGGAGAGAGAGGTGGATGTGGGAATTTTACCTAGGCGGCTGTAGTCAACCGTTCATCTAGGTAAAGGAAAGGAGAGGAGAGGTCCCTTGTCTAGGCGGCTGTATTCAACCGATCATCTAGACAAGGAGGAGGAGAGAGGAGGTGAAATTCCCAGGCGGCTGTAGTAACCGATCATCTGGGAGGTAAGGTAAGAGAGAGAAGAGAGAGCTGGTTAGAGGAAGTGTCGAATGAAGCTTGAGCGCCAGGATCCGGGGTTTTATAGTACTTGGGGGCCTCTCCCTCCAGCTCCTTGCTGGGAGCTGGTAGTGGGGCCCCAGGTTGAGTAACCCTGGGTTCTGTCGCCTGTCCCCACTCATATCTTTATTCACGGAGCTTTAGTTTGGCGTTTGGATATTGGTGAGAACTTAATATGATAGGAGTGTTCCCGGGAGGGACTCACGACACTGAGAAAACTACCTTTCGAGTCAGACATCTTGGAGCCTGCCACTTCCGTATCCAGCTCAAGTGGCTTCGAGCAATACACCATTAACAACAAGGTAATTGAAGAAATAATCCGATAATTACACAATGGCAAATTATTACGCAACGGTAAATTATTACACCACGGTAAATTATTACACAACGGTAAATTATTACACAACGGCTCATCTACCCAGAAGGGGCTGGATTTTGTTGATAGGTACTTTCGCAACCTGAACAACCGTTGAAGTATTATTGATGGGTAAATTATTACACAGTGGTAAATTATTACACAACTGCTCATCTACCCAGAAGGGGCTGGATTTTTTTGATAGGTACTTTTGCAACACACTGGCAAATTGCTACACAACGGCAAATTATTACACAACAGTAAATTATTACACGACGGTAAATTATTACACCACGGTAATTATTACACAACAGTAAATTATTACACAACGGCTCATCTACCAAGAAGGGGCTGGATTTTGTTGATAGGTACTTTTGCAACTTGAACAACCGCTGAAGTATAATTGATGGGCAAATTACTACACAATGGTAAATTATTACACAACGGCTCATCTACCCAGAAGGGGCTGGAATTTGTTGATAGGTACTTTTGATACACAATGGCAAATAGCTACACATCGGCAAATTATTACACAACGGTAAATTATTACACGACGGTAAATTATTACACCACGGTAATTATTACACCATGGTAAATTATTACACAACGGCTCATCTACCCAGAAGGGGCTGGATTTTGTTGATAGGTACTTTTGCAACCTGAACAAACGTTGAAGTATTATTGATTGGTAAATTATTACACAATGGCGAATTATTACGCAACGGTAAATTATTAAACAACGGCTCATCTACCCAGAAGGTGCTGGATTTTGTTGATAGGTACTTTTGCAACACAATGGCAAATTGCTACACAACGGCAAATTATTAAACAACGGTAAATTATTACACGACGGTAAATTATTACACCACGGTAATTATTACACAACGGTAAATTATTACACAATGGCTCATCTACCAAGAAGGGGCTGGATTTTGCTTATAGGTAGGTACTTTTGCAACTTGAACAACCCCTGATGTATAATTGATGGGCAAATTACTAAACAATGGCAAATTATTACGCAACGGTAAATTATCACACAACGGCTCATCTACCCAGAAGGGGCTGGAATTTGTTGATAGGTACTTTTGAAACACAATGGCAAATTGCTACACATCGGCAAATTATTACACAGCAGTAAATTATTACACGACGGTAAATTATTACACCACGGTAATTATTACACAACGGTAAATTATTACACAACGGTCATCTACCCAGAAGGGGCTGGATTTTGTTGATAGGTACTTTTGCAACTTGAACAACCGCTGAAGTATAATTGATGGTCAAATTACTACACTACGGTTCATTATTCTATCTCCGTAGAAGGGGAACCTACACAGGTAAATTATTACACAACGGTATAGGTGGCTACCTAGTAACGAGTACGGGGTTAGGTACTAACCTACGGAGGGTCCGCGATCTACATAATATGTATGTATAGAATAGTACATAATTATGTTATATATAGAAGGGTTATATAAGGAGACCTGTGATCTGTGACAGGAGGGTATTCTGTACAAAATAATAAACCGTTGTGCAGGTATTTGCCTTGTTGCGAAGAAGGCACCACAGTGCAATCACTTCTTCTTCTTGCATTGAGGAAAGCTGGATCATGACTGATCCTCTCTGTGTTGCTTCAAGGAGGGGGAAGTCCCCATCTAACAGACAGATCTCTCATACTTTTCGTCTGTACGACCAATCTGGCAGACCGGTCTGTCTGATCGATCTCCTCCGTGTGAAGGCGCCTTTAAATAACTCCTGCACCAAGGGTTGAACTTTGGTACACCCCTTCAGGGGCCCTTGATATAGTTACACTTGCTGACTCACTGACTCAGGAACGCTGATGGGTGTGGGAGGAGGGGGTTGATGATGGAGAGGAAGGAGTGGTAAGATATGCGGAGGGGATTGTGAGAAGATGGTGGAGGGGGTATGGAGTGTGCCGGGCGGGGATATGGATAAGTGGAAGGAGAGGGGAGGGAGAGACCAGGGATTTGAGGATGACAACGCAGAGGGGATGGAGAGAGTCACGTTGCTGATCAACGTCCTACTTACTCGTCGGTATAGTTTGGTTTTTTGGCATCAACATTTTGGTTTATTATTCTGTGTATAACACACCTATTTATGCGCTCAACAAAACATTTTTATAAAACCCCCTCAAAATGTGTTCTCTTCCGTTTCAAGGTGCGTAGATTCCAAAAACGCTGCAAAGTCCTTGTCACAAGGGTTTATTATTCTACTGGACATACGTACGTATGACGTACCGGACGTCATTTATTGTATCTATCATGTGCAATTATTGGAATGGCTAGTTTTGATCGTTTTCACCCATTTTGGCCCCCCAAAAACACGAATTAGGCTCAGCTTTTCCTTTCAACAGATTATTTTTGATCAATAATAGTACCATTGATTTGTCTTGGTTCACCTGTCGATACTACTTCTACTGTAGTTATACAAATTTATGGTGATTTCAGACGATTTTCCAGGTTTTTGCCTCATAAAAAAAGAATTACGGGAGCTTAGCCCTCGTTACAACCTCAATTCTTCACTCTTCGGTCAAAACCAACCAAATATTCGGTCTTCTCGCCCCACGAAAACAATACCTATATCACAAGCTCATGTTCACTAAAACCTCAAAAATCCCACGAAAACCCCTGTCTTTATACTCTTTTTTCTCCCATAACGCCCATTGGGTGTATGGCGATCGGGCTGCCGTGGTTCGGAGCACAACTATGACCCAAATGTGCTCCCAAATAGGGACCTGTAATGGATGAGGGGTTTAACTACGCCGCCCATACAGCGTAGTTTCCCCCTCTCCATCCTCTAGAAAGGTAGGGAGGCAGTGTGACAGCTGCCCCCGGAGACAAATGGTTAGATTATAACGCGTTGCCTCCGAGAGTTGATGTTTCGTTTCCGCGAATCAACCGCCCCTTCAGCCGCGTGTCAAAAAGATCGGGAAGAGCCAGCATCCAAGATGGACGGGATTCCCATATACCGTCACACTCCTCCCCTTAAAAACATACTTCTTTGAAGAAGAAGTATGTGAAGTTAGACACGGGACTGAAAGTAGTATGGAGTTCTAATTCAGGAAGATTCATCTGAAAAACTCCAAAGCTGACAGCTTCCATTGTAATGGTACTACTGAGAATTGTTACTGGTGGAGAACTTAGCTCCTATCAATATCACTTGGCGCACTTGGACAAAAAGGAAAAAAAAAGTAGTTGTCAGAGGTTCTGGTTCAGGAAAGTTCATCTGAACAACCTCTGGGTGACTAACCCCCATCATAAGATGGAACAACTGGAATATAAATGAAAGTAGTTGTCAGAGGTTCTGGTTCAGGAATGTTCATCTGAACAACCTCTGGGTGATTAACCCCCATCATAAGATGGAACAACTGGGGAAAAAAAAAAAAAAAATACAAAAATAGGCATTTAACGCCAGGCATAACAGCCTTAAGAATAATATCATAAGTTTGATGATAATAATAGTAATAGTAGGTAATAATCGTGAGGTTGATTTGATGAAAATAGAAAATCCAATGGCCGAAGTGTATATTGATAAAAAAGGGTTAAAAAGAGGATTCCTTCTGGAAAACCTCAGAGCTATTCCTTCTGGAAAAGCTCTCAAAAAGTGGAGGGGGTACCGAGGATAAAATCCAGCACATACCCACCAACCACGCTCTGCTACCATGTAATGGATGAGGGGTTTAACTACGCCGCCCATACAGCGTAATTTCCCCCTCTCCATCCTCTAGAAAGGTAGGGAGGCAGTGTGACAGCTGCCCCCAGAGACAAATGGTTAGATTATAACGCGTTGCCTCCGAGAGTTGATGATTCGTTTCCGCGAATCAACCGCCCCTTCAGCCGCGTGTCAAAAAGATCGGGAAGAGCCAGCATCCAAGATGGACGGGATTCCCATATACCGTCACACTCCTCCCCTTAAAAACATACTTCTTTGAAGAAGAAGTATGTGAAGTTAAACCCCTCATCTAACCATTTGTCTCCGGGGGCAGCTGTCACACTGCCTCCCTACCTTTCTAGAGGATGGAGAGGGGGAAACTACGCTGTATGGGCGGCGTAGTTAAACCCCTCATCCATTACATGGTAGCAGAGCGTGGTTGGTGGGTATGTGCTGGATTTTATCCTCGGTACCCCCTCCACTTTTTGAGAGCTTTTCCAGAAGGAATAGCTCTGAGGTTTTCCAGAAGGAATCCTCTTTTTAACCCTTTTTTATCAATATACACTTCGGCCATTGGATTTTCTATTTTCATCAAATCAACCTCATGATTATTACCTACTATTACTATTATTATTATCAAACTTATGATATTATTCTTAAGGCTGTTATGCCTGGCGTTAAACGCCCTATTTTTGTATTTTTTTCCCTTGTTTTCCCATTTGTCTCCGGGGGCAGCTGTCACACTGCCTCCCTACCTTTATAGAGGATGGAGAGGGGGAAACTACGCTGTATGGGCGGCGTAGGTAAACCCCTCATCCATTACAGACCCGAACTGTGTGCGGAAAAAACAACGATTTTAGACCAAAATGTAACGTAAATTTAAGGCTGAAACTTCGTTAGAACCTCAATTTTCCACTCTTTGGTCAAAATCGACTTCATATTCGGTCTTCTCGTCCCAAAAACATGGAAAACAATACCTCAAAAACTCATGTTTACTAACATGTTACTAGAACACAAAAAGTACCTATTTTTATACACATTTTCACTCATAACACCCCTGGGTATATTCCGATCTGGCCGCAAAGTTTCGGAGCATGCGCACGAAAGAACGAATTTTTTAGACCGAAAATGAAGCCCGTAGAAGTGATACGGCGGACGGCGTACGGCGGACGGACATTGCATTTTTTGAATCTACGCACCTTGAAACGGAAAAGAAAAATTTTTGAGGGGGTGCTATAAACATTTTCTGCTGAGCGATTACATAGGTGTGTTATTCACAGAATAATAAACCAAAATGCAATGTCCGTCCACCGTACGCTGTATCACGCATACCGGCTTCATTTTCTGTCTAAAAAATTTGTTCTTTCGCAGACATACTCCATTTGGGCCCTAGCTGTGTCCCGAAACTTAGCAGCCCGATCGGAATATATCCAGGGGTGTTATGAGTGAAATTTGGTATAAAAATAGGTAATGTTTGTGTTTTAGTAACATGTTAGTAACATGAGCTTTTGAGGTATCGTTTGCCATGTTTTTGGGACGAGAAGATCGAATTTGAAGTCGATTTTGACCAAAGAGTGGAAGATTGAGGTTCTACGAAATGTTCATCCCCCAAAATTGATTTTTTATGAGTGAAAAACCTGGGAAATCGTCAGAAGTCACCATCAATTTGTATAATAACACTAGAAAAAGTGTCAACACGTGGATCAAGACGATTAAATGGCAATATCAATTATCAAAGACCAAATTTCAACCCCTATTTTTAACCCCGTAGAGATGACTGACAGTAACGACCAAATAGACCCCGAACGGAACCTATAACCCGAATTTGATCAATGTTTTTTCATGAACTAAGAAAAGTGGTCAGTACGGCGTACGGCGGACAGACAGAAATTTTTTTATTGCATTCTCGGATTCTACATACCTTGAAAGGTAAACCATCAAATTTTGAAGGGGGTTAGACTTTTTTTTCATGCTCGATTCCAAAGGTTTATTTACTGAAAATAATAAACCATAAGAACGGCAAAGAATACGAAATAAATCACTCTCGAAGAAATCGTGAAAACCCATTTCCACTAATTCCAAATAGCATTAGTGGAAATAGATTATTTTTTCAATAACTCCGTTTTCTTTGAACAGGAAAGAACATCGAAAATTGGATTTTACATGCTGCTTCAAAGTTTGTTTTTACACTTCCGAAAAATTTCACTTTTGCAGTTACGCGAGTTTGTCGAAGGAAAAAAGTTATGTTAGTCTGTCAGAAAGGGGGCTATATAACAACACTGAATCAGAATTCGTGAAATGAAGCAGAAAGAAGGTGAGTTTCTGCGCGATAAGAGGAGAATTGCGTGGCATATTGTTTTCGCCGTCAAATAATATCCGTTAATATTGTTTGCGGGGAGTTTATCAAGTGCTTATCACTAACGCAGACAAGAGGGGGTAATTATTGTTAAGAGGAGGCCATGGAGGCTACGAGTTGAGCGCCTCGATGTATCATCTCATTTATCGAACCTTTTCATAGCAGATGGCCTCAACGAGAAGAGAGATCCCCTCTTGGATTCATTTATTGTTTTCCAAAGCAAATCCTTTCCCATTCAGGAGAAACCCCCCTCGAGTCTACGAGTAGAATACTCACCCGCGCATTAATCTGTGTCGCACTGTGATCAATGTAGTAGCGAGGAAGCTGAGTGAGTCATCTCATCACCGCCATGAAGAGGCTACTTCACCAGCTGGAGGGTAATTTTACGATCCACTGCTCCGTAGTATGTGGCTCTCCGCTATTTGGTATATTATTTTCAATAATTAACCATTGGAATCAAGAATGAAAAAAAAATGTTAACCACCACCCAAATGTTATTTTTGCTATTTTTCGCGTAGTTTAGAACATTAAAAGGAAATGGCCATTATTTCATGTTACACATGCGCACACGAAAGTTATCGTACGATTCCAATGAAACTCATATAGAACTACTGTCCGACCCTGTGGTGATTATGAGAACTCCCTACCACCAGATGTTGAGATGTTTCGTAGTTACTCAATTCTAAAGTTTTGTTTCGGATCGTAATTTGTGATCCACTTGCAAGTTGCATTTTCGTTTATTAAAACCTTGTAAAAGGGTATGACTTATCCGCTTTGTAGTTCCATTTCAATTTAATAAACGAAAAATAGATTATTCAAGTCGTTGTCGCGATGGGCAAATATTTGAGACCGGACCGCTTCATTGTGGAACCGTCGGCTGCAGGTGCTGACAAGATGTGGACCCATTGGAAGAAGACATACGGTAACTTCCTAGGTCACTTCACCGAACCCCCGACGGCTGATGGTAAGCTTCAACTACTGAAAAATTATATTGCTCCCGAAGTTTACGAATATGTGAGTGAATGCACCACCTACGAAGACGCCCTATAGCTAAGTTAGAATCTGTCTATATCAAACCTAAGAATGAGATTTACGCCAGACACTGCTTAGCTACCAGACGTCCACATGCAGGTGAATCAGCAGACCAATACCTACAAGTACTAAGACAAATGAGCAAGGACTGTAATTTTAAAGATGTAAGCGCTAACGACCATCGCAATGAATTCATCAGAGAAGCATATTCATTAGTGGCCTGCTTTGTCCACGTATACGCCAGAGATTACTAGAAAACACTACTGTAACCTTAGACCGAGCTTTTGACCAAGCCAGATCACTTCAAACGGCCGAACTTCAATCAGCTTCGTATTCTAGCTTCCAGGCACCCAGTACTGCTGCCACGAACGATTTAGGTAGCGATCATATTATAGACACGGAGAAAACTGTAGCAGCTCTGGCAAAACCTGGGCGATGCTATTTTTGTGGAGGCCCCAGACACCCTAGATTCAACTGCCCGGCTAAAGACGCGACTTGCACATCTTGTTCAAAAACTGGACACTACCAAAAGGTTTGCATGTCCAAACCCATCAAGCCTGATCGACTAACGTCTGCTTCCATCTCAGCTGCCAGCCCAGGAAGCCTACAGAAATCCATTACTGAAATGATTGTCAATGGAGTAAAATTACGTGGATTGATCGATACCGGAAGCTCCTTGTCATTTGTAAACTATTCTCTTATCCCAAAAATCAGAGCTACGACCTCACCCTACCAGGGACGAATATCAATGGCAAACTCCTCATTGTTCAAGGATGTGTTGGGGCAATACGAAGTCGACCTGGAGATGGCTGGTTACAAATTAATATGAACACGTGAAATTGTTGGCAATAAAAGATCTTTGTGCAGTTGTGATCATAGGTCATGAAGTGCTGAAAACTCACACATCCGTGGAGATAGAATTTCACGGTTCACGCCCTCAGTTAAAAATCTGCAGCCTAGCTGTAGCCAGGGTAAAACCTGTGGCTCTCTTTGCTAATCTATCACAAAACTGCAAACCCCTGACGACTAAATCCCGAAACCATTCAACGGATGACAGGAAATTCATTGCATCTGAAATTAAGAATGTCATAAATGCATGCACCATTTGTTCGGAACTGAAACCTCGCTACTATTCTCATCAGGGGAACCTAATCAAAGCCACGTCTCCGCTTGAACGTCTAAATATTGATTTCAAAGGTCCCCTTCCATCAAAGTCACGAAATCAATACATTATAACGGTGGTGGATGAATATTCGAGGTACCCTTTCGCTTTTCCTTGCACTGATGTATCAACGACCACCGTAATTAAAAAGTTGACGTACCTATTCACGATGTTTGGTACTCCTGCATATATCCATACGGACAGGGGCTCGTCATTCATGTCTGCTGAACTCAAATCTTTCTTGACGTCACATAATATAGCCACCAGCCGGACCACACCATATAACCCCCAAGGAAACGGACAAGCAGAAAGATTTAACGGGATCATCTGGAAGACTGTCGTGTTGGCCCTAAAATCTAAAGATATGAGGACGGAGGCTTGGGAAGAGGTTCTAGACGAAGCCCTCCACTGCATACGATCCTTACTGTGCACTGCAACGAATACCACGCCGCATGAACGAATGTTCACTCACCAAAGACGGACCAGTAATGGAGTTTCAATGCCTTCATGGCTTACCGGTGCTGGGATTGTACTCATGAAGAAGCACGTTCGTAACAGCAAGTACGATCCGCTGGTAGAAGAAGTTGAGTTGATTGAATCAAACCCGGAGTACGCTCATGTACTCGTACGCCTGCCTGATGGAAGAGAAACAACGGTTTCAACCAGATCCCTAGCACCAAGGGGAGAACCTACTCTGGTGATGACTGAACCGAACTTGGAGGTTGGAGAAGTAGTCGACGCCGACTCCCCTACACCCGAGGATAAAGATGACGGAACCATCGCGGAGAGGACCATTCAGACACCTCTCACACATGGTACCCCGTCAAACAGACCAGTTCGCTCAAGACATCCTCCACCTTATTTAAAGGACTATGTGACTGATTTCTAAGGAGGGATGATTGTGGTGATTATGAGAACTCCCTACATATCAGATGTTGAGATGTTACGTAGTTACTCAATTCTAAAGTTTTGTTTCGGATCGTAATTTGTGATCTACTCTTGCAAGTTGCATTTTCGTTTATTAAAACCTTGTAAAAGGGTATGACTTATCCGCTTTGTAATTCCATTTCAGACCCTCCAAGTTTGAACTCATTCCAACGATGTTTAAGGTTGTTATGGGCGTTTCAAGTATTTCACGTTTGCGCACGCGTGGACGAAATGATTTCCATGATTTTGAAATGGGATCATCTGCGATCCAACCCGCATGTACCCTCATTATTTCAGCTCTCTACGGCAATTTTTCGCGTAGTTGGAAGCGTTACAAGGAGATGGTAAACATTTCATGTTCGCGCATGCGCAGGTGAAAGTTACCGCACGATTCCATGGAAATTAATATGACATATCGAAGTATCATTCCTGATCGACGCTCCAAGTTTGAACTCATTTCAACGACATTTAAGGTAGTTATGTTATGCGTTTCACGTATTTCACGTTTGCACATGCGCTAACGAAAGTTACAGTACGTTTTCAATTATTTTGGTATGGGTCCAACAGTGACCCATCCACCACCTACCCTCCGAGTTTCAGCCCATTTTGACCATTATTTCGGGTAGTTATGGGAGTTACAATGAATTGACCACAGACAGAAAGACAGACAAACACGGAACCAAAACTGTGTCTGGAAACTAAAATGCGAGTGGAAATGTCCATTTTGGATGACATAATTTTTTTTCGACTCTTGCACGAATACAAAGCTTCCTCACCCCTGGTAGTTCGGAAGAAAAATCCGAAATAACCATCGTTCTTCGAAATGATATCATGGAACAGCCAGCTCAATTTCGTACAGCCATGCGTGATTATAATCAGCTTCTTCCCCAGCAATGATATATGGGCTAGATGTACCGCACATCATTCACACTCATGTTGACGAAGCTTTACGGTGCAAATTTATGGGCCTCACTGTGAACGAACGGCTAGACTTACAATGCTCTGGGTGGTCTTGAGAAATTCCCAGCTTCCAGATAAATTTAAAAACTGCACATTATTACATAACGGTTCATTATGTTTCTGTATATATGCCCATTCTGTGCAGATCTCTGTTTTCTACGGTCAATACCTACCCTCCTGCACACCCCTCCTCACCACCACCCAGAAAATCATAAATCGAGTACCGGAGCCGGCCTGGCAATGACAGTTTCATAAAAATATGCGGTAGATTCAAGAAATTTTATCATTAATTCATGAAGCATCAACAAAATCAAAAATAATCATCAGTCTTCAAATGAAATATCACAGAACACCCAACTCGATTTCATGCAGCCATGCGTGGTTATATTCAGGTGTTCCCTTGCAATGACATCTGGGCTGATCGATGTATACCTTTCCATTCACGATCATGAGTCTTCAAATAACAAGTGTGTAACTGTAAATTATTTTTATATAAAATTATTTGTATGTAAAATCTTTTATGGTTATTGCGCCTAAAGAAAAAACGCTGCAAATCCCTGCACAACGGTTTATCATTTTGTACAGAATACCCTTCTTTTACAGATCACAGCTCTCTATATAGATAACCTGTCTATATAATATGTACTAGTCTATACATATTATGTAGATCGCAGACCCTCCGTAGGTTAGTACCTAACCCCGCAATCGTTACTTGGTACCTACCTAAATCACGAGTTAAATGTTGCTAAAATAATTCTGTCGATGGCAAGCAGTAACTAAAATGGCGAAAAGACACGCGTTCTGAAGAAAAATTGTTGATGTGGAGTGAAATAGATGCCCCTTCTGCGTAGATCACTGTTTTCTGTGGTCAGTACCTACCCTCAGGTCAAGTATAATGAACCGTTGTGTAATAACTTGCCCATCAATAATACTTCAACGGTTGGTCAAGTTGCAAAAGTACCGATCAACAAAATCCAGCCCCTTCTTGGTAGATGAACCGTTGTGTAATAATTCACCGTTCTGTAATAATTTACCGTTGTGTAATAATTTACCGTTATAATAATTTACCCATCAATAATACTTCGACGTTTATTCAAGTTTCACAAGTACCTACCAACAAAATCCAATAGTCCTTCACTTATCAAATGAAATAATATCGCAGAACAACCAACTCGACTTCATACAGCCATCCTTGATTATAATCAGGTGCTCCTTAGTGATGATATCCGGGCCGGATTTATACCGTTTGATTCACGATCGTGTTGGCAAAGCTTTTCGGCGCACACGAATGGCTGGACGTACAGTGCTCCGGGTGGTCTCAAAAAATTGTTTAGCTCAAGACAAATTTAGTATCGTAAAAAAAACCATACCCTTCAATCGAAAGTTTTTGAGATACGGCGTTCTGAAAATTTAAACCCCTATTTTGAACCCCTTAGAGATGGCTGGCAGTAACGCCGAGCTTCCAGGACCAACTAGACCCCGAACGGAACCTATAACCGAAATTTCATCAATTTTGTTTCATGTTTATAAAACGACGTTTCATGCGAGGCTTCCCCGTTCCCCTTCTTATCTCGCTCGACTTTCGAGTCTATTGTCCCTTGTTGTTGTTTTCATTTTTGCATTTGTGATTAATACTCGTCTTCCGATATTCGTCAGTGCTAACGAGACCGTAGGATGATCCACACGTGCGGCTTGACAGCCTAATGTTTCGATTCGTTTTTCAGGTAATTCAACTGACGAATCATTCGTATATTATACTCACTCTATCATTTAATTTAAAATTGTTGTTAATAATAAAACGTTTTTCAGAACGCATCGTATCTTGTTGTCGATGGCCGTACATCCTTATAAATCGAAACAAGTTGTCACAATGACGGATCCCGTACCAGCATTTGGACCTCGCAAGGTAAGAGTTTGCATTACGTTTGAGTCGAATCCAAATGATTCGAAAACGTCGCTTCATTTCCTCAAATGGATTCAATCAGAAGATGATACAATGATATATGAATTTCCATCTGAACATCAACAACTCACCACAAACCACAAGAACTTGGCTCAACTAACTACAATTAAGCGGGTCCAAAAGACACTGAATAAAAGGGGGTCGTACCGTATAATTTCCGTCACTCTACCAGCTGAAATTGCTCCACTGTACTTCGATGAAGAGGGAAACATCGTTTTTCAAGAGTATTTTCTGGAAGAAAAGGACCTACAGACCTGGAAATTGGAAATCTTCCCCCCTCACCTCACATCATCCAACCCGGCTGGCTCGGGTGACCACAACGGAGCATTACTTGAGATTCTGCAGAAATTATCTTCGAAGACCGACGCCCCACGCGAGGCGACTCCACCAAAACGACTAAACCTCTCAAACGTTAAATCGGACTTTATATTAGATAGTTTTGATGGAAAAAATGTTGAGGTTGGGGGATGGATTGACTGTTTTCTCCGCGAGTGCGATCGATGCCTGGTATCCAGCTCGGTTGATAAAATTCTAATTTTGCGCCTATTTATGGAAGGAATCGCTAAGACATGGTATTCTTCGACATTGACGGAGCTAGGATTGACTGAAAATTTCGCAGATTGGGAAACAAAGATGAGGGAAACGTTCAAGGATCGTGGGTGGAAAAAAATCAGAGAAGCATACAACTACAGGTATATAGGAGGTTCTTATATAGATTATGTGTTGCGTAAACAAAATCTCTTATTGGAACAGGAGCACTCTGTCGATAGAACGGTTCAAATAAATCTTATTGTTATTGGGTTACCTGTAAATGTGCAAGACAAACTTGATCGTTCTAAAGTTAATTCAATTGAAGAACTGTTGGGTGAGCTGCAGAAAATAGAGACCCCCCCTCCTCAACAACATAAAAACGCATCATATTTTGAAACACCAGCTAAAAGAGTATTCTCACCGCCTGCCTCTACGATCTCTAATGAAAGAAAGAAGCCATGCAACATTTGTTATAAGATAGGTTATCCGGGCAGGTTTCACCCGGAGGCACTTTGCCGAAATCGCGCTGGGGCTCAGAAAAAGGAAAACGGTATTAGAACTGTAAATAATTTAGAACTTCAAGAAACTTTGAATGAATCCATCACCGACCAAAAAAACTGATGTTGCTGCCACTGATTACGTTCGGGGTCTCAATCAATGATAAAAATAAGTATATAGGACTTTACGATCCTGGTGCCAATATAAGTTTCATTACACTAAAATGTGTGCAAAAATTGAATTTACCGATCCAGGGTAGTGAAATGACCTTTCGGACGATTGGTGGCAGGCATGGTTTTGCGGGTCGCGTGACTTTAAAATTAAAAGTTATGGAGGTGGAAAAATATGTAAAGATGTTTGTTGTAAAAGATGATAACTTTAAATATGATATACTACTTGGTTTGGACTTGATAGTTGGTTTCTTCCTTAACTTAGATTGTGAATTAAATCTGTATCAAACTCCGCCCAGTGGGGCCTGTAATGATGAGAAGGATACGCACTTCCAGAATTCTGATGGCATACGAGATATTTATGTAAATTATAATGAGGGTATAGATGTTACCAATTTTGAGGCGAAAGTGGAGCATCTTGATTATAACAGAAGAAATGCAATTGAAAACCTGATAGATAGATTTAAGGCTGTTTTTGCAAAAGACAAGTTTGACGTGGGTAGAGTAAAAGATCACGAAGCTCATATAAAACTTTTTGAACATAAAATTGTTTCCAGAAAACCATATCGTTGTAGTATTCCGGATCAGTTGGAAATCGAAAACCAGATAACCCAGTTGCTTAAGGCTGATTTGATAGAAGAGTCCACTTCGCCCTTCGCCTCACCTGTAACCCTGGCATTAAAAAAAGAAGATAACAAAAAAAAATAGACTATGCATAGATTTCCGAGACTTGAATCGTTTAGTAGTACCTGAACCACAACCATTCCCACTAATTGAGGAATTAATCGCAAAAACTAGAGGTTGCGTCTGGTTTACGGCTTTGGACATAAATTCTGCCTTCTGGTCCATACCTATTAGAATAAAAGATCGGTATAAAACGGCGTTTGTAACTCAAGAAGGACATTGGCAATGGAAATGCCTGCCTTTCGGGTTAAAGACGTCCCCTATGATTTTTCAACGAATTCTAAATAACATTTTGAGAAAGAACAACTTGAAAGAGTTCTCTATTTGCTACATGGACGACATATTAATTTTTTCTCACTCTTTCGAGGAACATTTGCAACACTTGGAAAAATTACTAGAAGCAATTTGCAATGAAGGATTTCGATTAAAGATCACAAAATGTACTTTTGCAAAGAACGAAGTTAAATACCTTGGCCACATCCTGTCAGAAAATACGGTTCGTCCCCTCTGGGGCAATAATTTGGTAGCCATTCAAAATTTCCCTATCCCTAAAACAAGGAAAAACATCCGTCAGTTTCTCGGAAAAGTGAACTTTTATCACAAATATATACCAAATAGTTCATCATTGCTGGAGCCACTCCACCAGCTACTCAGGAAAAATACAGAATTTCATTGGACAGAACAGTGCCAGAAGAGCTTTGAAGAGGTCAAACATTATCTTTGTTCACAACCGATATTGGCGATTTTTGATCCAAAGTTGAAAACTATTATTGAAACTGACGCAAGTGGGGATGGAATTGGAGCGGTACTAAAACAACAACAGGAAACGGGTGAGATTAAACCAGTAGCTTATTTCTCTAGGAAACTTAAAGATTACCAAAAGAAAAAGAAAGCGATTTTCTTAGAATGCCTTGCAATAAAAGAAGCCATTAAGTTCTGGCAGCACTGGTTAGTTGGTTCATCGTTCCAAATAATAACAGATCACAAACCACTAGAAAATTTGAGAATCAATTCAAGATCTGATGATGAGCTGGGTGATATGTTGCTCTACCTGTCACAATTTGACTTCCGAGTCACCTACCGTCCAGGGTCGAATAACGCGGAAGCAGATGCCTTATCTAGGAATCCGGTTCTTGAAGACTATAAACCCCCAGTAGAACTAATAAAAACAGTAAACTTTCTGAGCTTGTCCGAAATTAAAACTGACCAAGAAAAACATGCTAACGAAATTGAAAAGACAAATAATATAAGAAAAGACGGTGATGTGTTTTATAAAATGTACGACACATGCAAAAGAATAATGATATCTGATGGCCTGGCAGAAAAACTAATAGATAGAGTTCACAGGGATTATGGACATATAGGTTCAGGACATGTTATAAATAAAATACGTAAATATTACTATATAAAAAATTTAGACTCAAAAGTGAAAAACTATTGCATCAATTGTGAAATTTGCATTAAAAATAAAACTAGGAACTCCGGAAACTACGGACTTCTATCCCAACTAGGTCCTGCACGTGCACCCTTTGAGATAGTTTCCCTTGACACTATAGGAGGTTTTGGTGGAAATAGGTCTTCTAAACGGTACCTCCACTTATTAGTTGATCACTTCACGCGGTACGCATTTATCTCTACTTCTAAAAACCAAACTGCAGGAGATTTTGTAAGACTCATAAAGAAGGTGCACGATAAACACCATATTAAAAATCTGCTAACTGACCAGTACTCTGGAATTAATTCAGTAGAATTTAAATCCTATTTAAAAAGTGAAAAAATCAACCTGATATTTACTGCAGTTCATAATCCCGCATCAAATGGTTTAAACGAAAGACTTAACCAAACATTAGTCAACAGAATTCGTTGCAAAATTAACGAAACTCACAAAAGAGCTTGGTCTAGAGTAGCGGACGATTGCGTGCGAGAATATAACTCCACAGATCACTCTATAACCACTTTCAGTCCTGAATACTTACTTTTTGGAAAAACCAGTTCTATAGTCCCCATATCCCTTGAACCAAAAAGGGACCTCATACGAGACCGGGAAGTAGCTTTTGCAAACTCTATCAGAAGTCATATTTACAACAAACAATTGTATGACCGGAAAAGAACTCATCACGATTTCCAAAAAGGAGATTTCGTTTATGTTGAACATGCTCCAAAAATCGTTAGAAACAAATTAGCGGAAATAAGAATTGGCCCTTTGAAAATAACTAAAAAATTATCAAACTCCATCTTTGAACTAGATACTGGGCACAGGAAAAAGGAATCAAATATGTTTCATGTTTCCAAATTGGTGCCAGTTCCGGAAGGAGGGGGGATATAAAACGACGTTTCATGCGAGGCTTCCCCGTTCCCCTTCTTATCTCGCTCGACTTTCGAGTCTATTGTCCCTTGTTGTTGTTTTCATTTTTGCATTTGTGATTAATACTCGTCTTCCGATATTCGTCAGTGCTAACGAGACCGTAGGATGATCCACACGTGCGGCTTGACAGCCTAATGTTTCGATTCGTTTTTCAGGTAATTCAACTGACGAATCATTCGTATATTATACTCACTCTATCATTTAATTTAAAATTGTTGTTAATAATAAAACGTTTTTCAGAACGCATCGTATCTTGTTGTCTATGGCCGTACATCCTTATATGTTAACTAAGAAAAATGGCCCGTACGGCGTACGGCGGCCAGACAGAAATATTTTTATTGCATTTTCGGAATCTACGTACCTTGAAACGTAAACCATAAAATTTTGAGGGGCGGTAAGATTTTTTTTTTTTTTTTTCATGCTCGATTGCAATGGTTCATTATTTATTTATTTATTTATTTATTTACGGGCAAGCCCAATTACACTCATACAAACAAAAAATCAATGGACATTCACAGGAAGAACAAAGAGAAAAAAAAAAGTTGAAAACTGACAACTGAAGCACAAAAATGAAGAAAATATGAAGAAGACAAAATAATAACAAGTGGAGTACCAATCACAAATACTTAATTATGCAGAACACTGGCTATGGTTGGTAAACTTAGGTAAAGTAGAACGGTGAGGAAGCCAATAACTTTTTGAGAGAAACAAGGGAGTGATGAAAAAAGTCAAATTCAGGGTTTAAATTAATCAGCAAATTAGCGGAGCGAGGTAATCGCTGCAACGGGCTATTCTTCACATAATTTGTTGATGAAAAAGGGATGTAGAAAAGGAGAGAAGAGCGTGCTGACAGACGAGGAACTTGGAGGCTGATCATCGAAAGCAAGGCCGGGCAGTCAAGGCGGTTATTTAACAGCTTATGCAGGAGAGAGAGGTCAGCAATTGTACGACGCCTCTCCAGAGGCAACATGCCACAAGTATCGAGGAGAGTGCTGTAGCACACTTCGTCGGAAGGAATGCCCAACTTGAAAGCAATATAGCGAAGAAACTTATGTTGCACTCTTTCTAAGGTATACTGATGAACGGCGTAACTGGGTGACCAAACAGGAGAGGCGTATTCCAAGATTGGAAGCACCAGGGCCTTGTAAAGCAGTACTATGGCACCATCACTTGTGAACTCTGTGGTGTAACGTTTCACAAAGCCCAGGACCCGCATTGCCCTGCTCGCCAGGTCCTCAATGTGTTTCGAAAAAGTTAATCGCTCGCCGCAAAGCACTCCCAAATCAATCATCTCCGTGAGTCTCCGAAGCCGGCCACCCTCGAGGACATAGTTGAACTCAATGGGCTGCGTCGAACGATGGAAAGTAATCACATGGCATTTGGATGGGAAATAAGTTATTATCAGAGCACCAACTCTCAAGACGTACGACGGCCGACTGCAAGGCAGCACAGTCCAACGGAGAAACCACACGAGAAAACAACTTAAGATCGTCCGCGAACAACAAGCAGTGGATGTCCGGTGTGAAGCAGTTGACCACACTGTTAATCATGAGCAGGAAGCACAGGGGGCCAATATGACTCCCTTGGGGGATACCAGAAGAAGCGGTGAAGGGAGACGATAGAACGCCCTTAACTCGGACCATAAGCTGGCGCCCAACAAGGTAAGTGGACATCCAGTCCAAAAATGGCCCGAAGACTCCCAACGATTCCAGCAACGAAAGAAGATGGCGCTGGGAGAGTTTGTCGAAGGCTTTGGCATAGTCAGTTGAGACTACGTCAGTCTGGTAGCCCCGCTGAAACCCATCCACAACGAACTTCTGAAACTCCAACAGATTTGTGACAGTAGAACGCCCTCTTAAGAATCCGTGCTGCTCGACCGCAAAATAAGACGAAAACTCAGCAGATAGGTGCATCACAACAAGCTTCTCAAGGATCTTCGGCGTAGCAGACAAGGAGCAAACAGGGCGATAATTGGACACAGAGCTCTTATCTCCACCCTTGTGAATTGGTATCACAAAAGAGCATTTCCATTTAGAAGGGAATTGTCCAGAAGCAAGCGATTTGTTGAAAATACGTGTTAAAGGGTAAGCCAGGCTAGAGAAACATTCTTTGAGGAGCACTGACGGGACATCTGGGCCCACACCCATCCGAGTGTCCAGACCCTTAAGCACCCGAAGGACGTCTCCCTCCGAGACCTGCAGGGATCCTATGGACACCACATCCAGAACTGGATATTCAGGACCTCGTAAAACAGGTGGCTTAAACACCGAAGCAAAGTGCTGGCGGAAAAGGTCTGCGACTTCCTGAGGCCCCGAACCATGAGTGCTGCCGAGGAACATATCACTGGGTAAACCGTTATTGCCATCTTTATAATTCACATAATTCCAGAAACTTTTTATATTGCTGGTGATGGAATCCTGAACATCACTGATGTAGGTCTTATAAAGCTCTCTGGATCTTTCCTTGCACCGACTTCGGAGTGATGAAAATAATAGATAATCTCCTTCCGAGCCAGTCTCTCTCCAGCGTGAGTGAGCAGTCCTCTTCTGCAGGGTGAGAGTGACCAAGGCACGATCGAACCATTTTGGGAAGGATGCGGAAAATTCGACAATTTTTGGAACATAGAGCTCAATTGCTTGATTAACCAACTCATAAAAAGCATCCACCACCCGATCAACTGAGCCACCCATAATGCCATCCCAGTCACACGACGACAGGTAAGAGTCCATAGCCTTGTAGTCTCCCTTCTTGAAATTATAGATGAATTTGGTATTTGGGAAGAATGATTGTACGGACGAAGAAAATGACGGCACGGCGAAATCGAACGGAGGATGAGCGACATCCTCAGGAAAAATAGCATCGGCAGGTTGAGGGTTAATGTCATCAACATCCGATAGGAGCAGATCGAGAACATTGCCCGATGAATTCCGGAAGGTGTTAAATTGACGAAGATCGTGGAGCATCATGGACTCAAAAACCAATTTACCCTTTGGACTAAGACCGTCTCCAAAACCAGCCCGAGAGACATCCTCCCATACGATACCTGGTATATTGTAGTCTCCTACTATAACGATCTTAAAGTCCGGATGGGCTGCTGAAATTGAGTCCAGCTCACAAAAATGTGTGTCCAGCATGCTCGAAGATTGATAATCAGGTAGATATATGACACGTATGATCAACCTATGGTCCGGGAGGACAATAAAGATATGCTCCACAACATCCGCCGAACTCCACTTGAAAGAACGATGCTTGCTCAAGATCGCCACCATGACTCCTCCCCCCGCAGATTTATGTTGGTTATTCGAAGGAGAACGGTCTGTACGAAATATATTATACTGTGGTAAACGGAGCTCTTGGTTTGATACATTAGGTGAGAGCCAGGTTTCTGTGAAACAAATAATATCATAATCCAAAAGAGGCGCCTGGTGACGAAGAGTAAAAAATTTGGTGTTAGTACCTCTAATATTCTGATAATAAATAGTGAGTGTAATGGGCTTGCTTATCAGTTTTTTGTCTGCCTATTGATGGCGGTTGAATCATTTAATTTGATTATCCGTGGAACACCGTTGACGTATTTTATAGTCAAATTTGCCTCCCCTTCTGCCGTTCTCGAGTTCAACTCAGTTCTAAGTCGGAGGTAAGGATCATGTTGATGAGGCTTATCGGTAGAAACGGACGGCTGGACGTATGGGTAGAATGCTGTGGGTGGTCTCAAAAAATTCTCAAGTTCGTGATCGAGTTAAAATGTTTGATTTCATGGTTGATTCCAAAGATTCATTATTGAAAATAATAAACCAATATTTCTGTCAGTCTGTTGTAGGTACTCCAAATCAATTAAATTTGGTTTTTAAGTCCCTTTTGGTTTCCAGTTGGTCCGTGAATCTCAGCGTTACTATCTTTCATCTCTAAGGGGTGGGATATATGGCTTGACATTTTCACAACGCTGTAGCTTGAACACTTTCAAGAGTCTATCATACAAATTCGAAATATAGGCCCATTGCAATGCCCGTACTTTCCGGACTTGCAACACTGAAACTACCTTTACAATAAGGCAACTTTTTTGTAAAAATATATTACTATTTTACCACAGACATCCTAGCATGATACAACCTACCTCATCTCATGAATACTGTACACGATATACATTAGAGGGGAACGTCCACAACCCCCGCCCACGGATACAACTTACTACTCGCAGCCCTTATTACACTTTGTCCATTTTATATAGATGTCTTGACTATGATTTAAAGAACCCCAGTAAGTATTCAAGAAATACGTATAAGCAGAAAATTTTTACGTTTCTAATAGATAAAGGACCTGTTAATGCAGACATTTTTTTAAGAAGTCAGTATATACAAAAGTAAATGTTGTTAAACGTAATATGAGAGAACACATAAGTGTACGAAACTATAATTTAATTTTTCATGTAATATAAGTTTGTTTTATTTTGGTTTATCAACTCCCAACAGCAACACAGGCCGTAGATCTAGCGCTGTGGTGTAATTGACTTAATTATTAAATTGTTATTCCTTTCATTTTGAATTATTTGTCTTCTGTCAATAAATTTGAATAGTGTAATCGATCAGTATCAGGCTGGTTTCCAGGCGGGAAACAGCACGGAAACCGCGCTGATTCGTGTTCTCGATGAAGTTAGATTTGGTTTTGACAATAGAAAAGTTACTATATTATGTCTGATTGATTTTTCTCGCGCGTTTGATTCCTTAAACCACGAGCTAATAGTCTGTATTTTGCGTTCTGTGAATGTTTCTGAAAATTTGGTATGTTGGTTCTCATCTTTATTGGAAAATAGAAAGCAAAAAATCAAAACTAATGATGGCCATGAGTCAAATTGGTGTTTTAATAGGGTCGGAATCCCGCAAGGATCTGTGATATCGGCATTGATTTTCGTTTTATATATCAATAGAATTGCTTGTAACTTTAGAAATTGTAAATATCAATTATATGCTGATGATCTACAGCTGTGGAAGCAAGTGTCATATAATGAAATAAATGAAGCAATATCGGAAATGAATGAAGATTTAATTGGACTAGTGAGTTGGTGCAATGAACATGGGCTGAAGATTAACCCTGACAAATGTAAAGTAATTTTACTCGGCAATAATGTGCTTTTAAACAAACTTGATTTTAATCATATAAATTCAGTAGTTGTCGATTCTATCCCACTTAAATTTGATAATGTGGTACGAAACCTTGGAGTTCTTGTGGATAGCAACTTGAAATGGACTGAGCAGGTCAAAAGTGTATGTAATAAAGTTTACAAGGGACTCTATCAATTTAGAAGATTAGGATACTACTTACCTCAAGATGTTAAAAAGAATATAGTACAATCTCTTCTATTTCCCATAATAGACTATGCAGCTACTGCGTATTGTGATATGTCTCTTGAAAACACCCAGAAACTACAGCGCGCACAAAATGCGTGCATGCGGTTCATTTTTAATTTTCCGATTTACGATCATGTAACGCCATATTACAAATTAGCGAACTGGCTGAAGATCAGCGAGTGGCGTAGATTTCGTATAGGTGTAATGTTATTTAAGATACTTAAATTCCGTAACCCAACATACTTGACAACTAGATTTGATATGATGTCTAGCATCCACTCATTCTCCACCCGGAACGCAATTAATTTACTTCAAGTACCATCACACAAAACCATATTTTACGCCCAATCCTTCCATGTCCAAGCAGTAAAAATTTTTAATGAAGATCCCGACTACTTTGATACAAACAAATCTGTGAATACCTTTAAAAAAGAATTTAAGTCTAAGTTATTATCTTTATATAATCCTTAGTTGATGATAAATAAGATGCACTCGCCTATTATTTTAAACCTTTGATTTTTTGAAGTTTCTCTAACTCTACTTTAATGGCCTGTTTTATGTTGCACCCCCACCACACTTCCACTTCTTCTCTTTATTTAAGTTAGGTTTAAGTTTCTGACTGCCCAAGTAATGATTTTGTATTTTTAAATCATGTGATGTAATGTAAGAGAGGACCTTATGGTCCTAATTTATGTCACATTTTTCAATAAAACAGTCAAACAGTCTCTCTCTACTGTGATTCGATTGTCAAATCCGTCGAATGGGAAGTGTGCCGCCTCCCGCAACACGGCAGCGAGTCCCGCACGGTCAGCTGGTGGAAGATGCGCCCCCGTGGGAACTAGGTGGGCCCGCGGCACCTGCCCCTCCAGCCCGCCCGCCACCAGGATAACCGGTCCCTAAACAGTGCAGAAACCTCGTAGTGGAAGGCCCGAAGAAAGCCTCCTAGAAGTGAGTGACCCTGCATGAGCAAACCCAAGAGGGGAGAATCCTCCGACCAGCTGATCCCCCCCCCCCCCCCCCCACCACCACCGCGGCAACTGGTTACTTCGAGTACCTCCAGCTTCCGACCTGCAGATCAAAGCCTCCTGCAGACCCACCTGTCCCTCTCTACCGCTCGCGATCTCCTCTGTTCACAGGGGGCTGCGAGATCCCGCGCGAGAAACATCTTTCGAATAGGCTACTCTCTTCAGCTTTTCATTATATGTAAAAGTAGGTGCATATAATGTACTCATCAATACGAACCACGAGGGCGGTCCACACTGCATCCCCATTCCTACCCCGGCAACTTGAAATCAGCCATGTGAAAGAAAACGCCTCAACTCCAATTGATACGAATTTTGACCTGGGGGCCTATTAATTCACTAAAATAGGTAGATAGTGGAAAGAGAGTATCTATTTTGAAAATCTCCCGCGAGAGATAGTCTCCCCTGGGAGACAGTCTCTTCCAATGTCTCCCGGCTTCGTCTATTTTACTGAATCTGAATAGCTCCAGAGACCTTGAGAAAGAGATATGGATCCTAATACACGAAAATGCCATAGTATCCATGAAGTGCGAGATGTTTGTGCCCCCAGGAGTTCAATTCCTTAATAATGAACGCATTTCTTAGTAATACCTATTCAATGAGTACCTACCTACCTCAATCCATACTTGGACGTTTTTACTCACGAATCAATAATTACCTATGTATATATTTTTAATTAAAATTGAAATGAAAAATTTAATTTTTATGAAACGAAAAACTTTATGATGAAAAACTTTATGAAATGAAAAAAATACACGATCAAAATTACCAATTTGGTTGCGGATGAACGAGGATATTACACGATCACTGTGAAACAAACGAGAAATAGACTTCTCTTTCGAGGAAAGACACCTAATTAGCTGTCTCTCTGAAAGAGATCGAGAATGCCAAGATGGCCGCCAACTCTCTCTTATAAAAGTTACGGAATAACCTTGTCATGGATACTATAAAAATCTATTTTGCCAAAAGAGAGAGTCGGACCTGAAAGAGATGTCTTTGGCTTAGTGAATAGGCCCCCTGCTATTTTCGATGGTGGAGGCAAAATTTCAAAATTCGATTCGGAAGTGGAGGTTATTCCGACTACTGACTTTCTGAGAGCACATCAAGCGAGCAGGAGAAAGGGCGGTGGCGGTGACAGGAAACCTGAGCAGACTGATGGCAAAATTTGGTGGCCCATCGACCAAGAAAAGAAAGATGCTCATGACCACAGCCGAAGCAATCATGTTATATGGAGTGGAGGGCTGTATACCTACCAGTTGCGCCCTAATCCCTACTTGTATATACCAGTTGCACTCCGAAGGAGAATTTACCAGTTGCGCCCAGGATTGGCACAGTTAAGTTATACCATTTGCGCCCTAAAAATGCATCAGTTGCCAGGGGAAAATGCAAGAAATTATATACTCTTGCTGGTACGTGTTATATTCGGAGAATATAATTATGTTAATATGCGTGTTATAGGTACAGTCATTCAGAAGTGAATCATAGAATCAATCATTTTGCGTAGTGATGTTTCAGGGTTTTTACTAGCT
Source organism: Leptopterna dolabrata (assembly GCA_954871275.1). Lineage (NCBI taxonomy): Eukaryota > Metazoa > Arthropoda > Insecta > Hemiptera > Miridae > Leptopterna > Leptopterna dolabrata. The sequence continues at coordinate 49,778,434 of OX940980.1, forward strand.
GGGAGTGGTTGATCTCCCCACATCTGTACTTGTCCAGATGGATTTCGACATAAGTTTTCGTCTTGGCATACTTTTTCGTGTATTGTTTGCAACGGAGAGGCTGTTGAGTAAAGTTGCTGTGGTAACTTGGTACTCCTTCAAAGCGTTCACAAAGAGAAATATATTGGGGTGGCTGGATGTAAATTGCTGTCCAAACTTTTGATGAAATGCCTCACATGCATTAGTAGTTCTCTCCGATCCAATCGTGTTAGAGGCCCAAAGTGAAGGCGGAAAGGGGCTGCTGATGTTCATGTTTTTCAAGGAGGTACTCGGAAAACCTGAAGACTGGCGTATCAAGGGGCATTACAGGAAGCATGTCCAGTATGAATACGTTAGGCATGTCGTCAGGAGTCAGAAATGGTAGCCCAAAGCATTCAGTCAACCGCTTGCTGATTTCAGATTCCTTGTCTTTGTACACAGTTGACAACCCTAGGGTTGTTGTGGATCTGTCTGTACCAATCCTGCCCCAAGTGAAAGCGGCAACCAGTCATCAGCCTGAACAGCATTCCTTATGGCGCGTTCGAAGTCTGCCACAACAAATTTTGGTTGGAGGGTCAATCCTCGTTCATTGCATTTCTCGACCAACCTGGCGAAGAGTGATGTATACACGGTTTCGGTCTTGGAGGGCCGTAACGACCATACAAGCGGGACTGAGTGGCCATTTTTGAAAACAAATAACGTGAAAAGCTGGTAAAAAAATTTCGTACAGTACTGAAACGTACCATCCATCAAAACGGTATCGGACGTACATTTACAAGCCAAATTCGCATCAGTGGCGCACAGGTTATATTTTCCATGTCGTCATTAATAAGAAGCATGGATTCGTTTCTATGACTGGTTACTCCACTTGACCTCAACACTTCATGAACCTGAAATGCGCTTTTGGAAAGTGACGGCAAAATCGTTCGCCTTTTACGATAATTACTACGTCGAAAACTGTCAACTTCACTCGTATCAGCATCTATCGAAGAATTTCCGATTTCTGTACGTATTAATTTCAGTGGACGTGATGTTATGTCTTCTAAGGCCTTTCTCTTCAAAATATTCGATAGCACTTGCCTTTGTATCCCCGCAGGTGGTTGGTGGTTATATTATGTTCCAGTCTGGCATCGCCCAATTTAGTTTCCCCAGTTATGTCCGTATAAAACTGAGCAGTGCAAGTTTTCATAGCACAACGCCACGAAATACCCCAATTCACCTCGCGAGCTTTCCGGAAGTTGAACCCATTAACAACTTTAAACACCTTCCCTTTTTCATTCAACATGTTCTCCATTTCACAGATAATATTAAACTGACGTCAACGTCCGTCTCTACACAGATGAGTCCAACGATATTGAGAACAGTGCGCTGTCAAATAACAAACAATCAGTCATGCAGCATGACTTAATGAGCGAATTTTCAAAGAAATATTCGAATTAATGGCTATGGTTTTGAATAAAGGAAAACTTCGGTCTAAAATTTGGTTTTCTATGTATATTCTCTTCGTATTTATTTTAATTTGTACGTTTTGTCCATCCTGATTCTACCGTTTGTTTATTACGTAATTGTACTAAGTGCTTATTTATTTGATCGCTGTGGGTAAATTCAAGGAGTTGTACTAATCGTTTGCCTCCCCCTTTTTTGCTTCGAACTCTCGTCTTCAATTAATACTTCTCACATATTTCAATCTGACCACTCTAAGGGGGTGGGGGGGGGGGAAGAGTTTAAAGATTATCCTAGTTTTGGGTAATTTTTGCGCACTTTAAATGCTCTAATTTAAGAACGGATTTAGATATCTAAAATCCGATTTCACTATCGTGTTCAGCGTGCAAAAACCTTTAAAATGAGGGGTCACTTGTTAGAAAATAACATTTTGGGGATTTTTGGGTAATTTTTGCGCACTTTAAATGCTCTAATTTGAGAACGGATCAAGATATCTAAAATCCGATTCCACCATCGTGTTCAGCGTGCAAAAACCTTTAAAATGAGGGGTCACTTGTTGGAAAATAACATTTTGGGGATTTTTGGGTAATTTTTGCGCACTTTAAATGCTCTAATTTGAGAACGGATCAAGATATCTAAAATCCGATTCCACCATCGTGTTCAGCGTGCAAAAACCTTTAAAATGAGGGGTCACTTGTTAGAAAATAACATTTTGGGGATTTTTGGGTAATTATTGCGCACTTTAAATGCTCTAATTTGAGAACGGATCAAGATATCTAAAATCCGATTCCACCATCGTGTTCAGCGTGCAAAAACCTTTAAAATGAGGGGTCACTTGTTGGAAAATAACATTTTGGGGATTTTTGGGTAATTTTTGCGCACTTTAAATGCGCCAAAACCCTCCTTAGAGTAGGCCAATTTCGCCCATCTTCGAACTTAGCCTTTCGATTGCCAAGATAGATTTTTTGTGCAAATTTGAGCTGTTTATCTCAATTCTATCGAGAGTTATCGTCTGGAGTGACACATATATAAATAAATAAATATATATATAAATATATATATATATACATATAAAAAAGTGTTAAATTTCAGGAATCGTTTTAGAATGGTCTGAAACGGATTTCTATGAAGAAAATTTCCAAAAATTTATATTATTTAAATTTCGAAGCCATTGCAATAGCTTCATTTTCTTTGAAAATTCGCTAAAAAAGGTAAACATCACTGACCTTGGGAACTTGGGAGAGGATTGTGTCCTACATAGTCCGAATCCTCACGACAAAAAAGCTGGACGTAAGAATCGACCGAACAACGTCGACTCCGAAGTAATGCTGAACAAGTGATTCTGGGGTGGATTAGGTCAAGAGGATAAGGGTTAGTGGGTTTTTAGGGGGTGAAACCTCACACGGCTGCGGAGTCCGGGCCCTTCAAAGCTCAGGTCTTTTTCAAGATTTTCCCACTGTTTCCCTGGTTTAGAAAAATAAATGAATAAAAAATTAAAAAATACATTTAAAATATCTCACATAAAATGTCTAGATCGTCGGTCGATTCACATTCCTTGACAGCTGCTTGGCTGTGATCATGATAATAAATCCAATCCAAGTGATTCCCGTAAACGGGGGAGTGACGCGGTGCAATGGTTATCATCTACTCACGTTGTATTGACACTGGCTTGTCACCAGGCGGGCTGGGTTCGATTCCCGGCAGGAGCTGGTTTTCGACTTCTGGGGCACTTGGGAGCATAACAAGTAGAGCACAATCTGAAAACGCTGCAAAGTCCTTGTCACATGGGTTTATTATTCTATTGGACATACCTACAGAGATATTTGCTGTTTATTTATTGTTTCTTTCATATGAAATAATTGAAATAGCTATTTCTGGTGGTTTCCACCAATTTTGATTTTGGCCCCCAAAACACGAATAAGGTACGCATTTAATCGTCTTGATCCACCTGTTGACACTTTTTCCAGTGTTATTCTACAAATTGATGGTGATTTCAGACGATTTCCCAGGTTTTTGACTCATAAAAAATCAATTTTGGGAGCTGAACATCTGGTAGAACCTCAATTTTCTATTCTTTGGTCAAAATCGACTTCATATTCAGTCTTCTCGTCCCCCAAAACATGAAAAACGATACCTAAAAGCTCATGTTACCAGGATGTCGCTAAAACGCAAAAAGTACTTACCTATTTTTACACACATTTTCACTCATAACACCCCTGGGTATATTCCGATCGGGCTGAAAAGTTTCGGGACACAACTAGCGACCAAATGAAGCATGTGTGCATAAGAAAGATTTTTTTAGACCGAAAATGAAGCCTGTACACGTGATACGGCGGACGGCGTACGGCGGACGGACATTGCATTTTTGGAATCTACGCACCTTGAAACGGAAAAGAAAACATTTTGAGGGGGTGTTATAAAAATTTTTTGCTGAGCGAATACATAGGTGTGTTATTCACAGAATAATAAACCAAAAGCTAGTTGGGAAAGGCCGTCCGTCCCGTTGAGATATAACTTTCTGTTGGTAAAACTTAAAGTAAAGCGATTTTACTATACTTTTCCGTAACCATGTTATATAATATATATGATGGTACTGATATTATTATCCACTACTGATATTATAGTGGATCCTATACGGGAGCGTATCGATACGGGCGTGCTGGCCACCAATAATATTGTTAGTTCATGAGATAATCACGGAATAATTAACCACGGACCGGAGATTCGGCCGGTAATTGTGCTGGTATAGCAAGCAGTGTTGTAGTAGTTATGTTGGAGGGGAGGGGGGAGTTGATTAGATCCCAGAGCGCGCTGTCTGACTAATTACGTGCATGTCAGCGACTGGTCATAAACTAATAACCCAATCTCCTCGTGATATCCTTGTACTCGCGCTATGATGGACACACTCCCAGCAACACGCGCATCTAGTAAAATGAGGTGAACTTATAGTAAGAGCTGGAAGCAATCTGTTCTTCTAGTGTATGAATTCACAACACAATGTGAACTATGCGGTAACTGTTTTCACCAACAGTGAAACAATAAAATTGTATAAGAGCTAATTCCTGCTTCAGCCTAGCAGGGTTTTCCAACACGGTAGGGGCCTCATACGCATAATAATATGAGCCCTCGCATATATAGGCCTGATGGCTATCGTACGTCAACTTATCAAATTTCGAGAGAAGAGTGGAATCAATTATACGCAAACCTTGAAGAAAAGAAGTTGTTTGTTTGTTTGTTTTTTTAAACAAAATGGACTTTATGAATCGTTCTTTTCTTTTTCCTCAGATGCCTACCTACAATGCGGCTTGAAATGCGGCTTTTTCAACGCACCGCTTCTTAGGAAAAGTCAGGTCATGTCGATGCCTGGTGTCGAACACTGACAATATTGTGTTCAATGCCCGTACTCTTGTTGCTAAAGAAAGTGAAGCACAAATTGAATAATTTCCCAAAACGTTCAACCACCTTCGCTCATTTGGTCACCGAGTGCACCAGAATGAATGTTCATTTATTGTTCTGAATAATAAACCTTTATTCTTCATGAAACAATACTATTATTTTAAACCCCACCCTTTTTTTCACTTTTGGTTTATTATTTTCAATAATGAACCTTTAGAATCGAGCAGGAGAAAAAAAGGTAACCCCCTCTCCCAACCCACTCAAAATTTGATGGTTTGCGACGTAGAATCTAATAATGGAATATAAAAAACGCTGCAAATTATTATCTACTCTCTTGCTTTCGCCAGAGAAGATAAGTTCCTGAGATGTTCATCAAAATCGGGCCATAAGTTAATGAGAAATTGAGAACCCACCTCAGATTTCACGTTTGTGCAAGTGTAGTGGTCATACTAATGAACCAAGCGTTTTAAATTCAGAGAGGTGTATCTAGGAGCTAGATCCCAACTACCCACCGAGTTTGAGCTAAATCGGGCCATTTAATCAGGCTAGTTTAATTTAATTTAGTACTTCGGGTTCACGTTTGGGGTTGCGTATTGGCCGTACCGATGATCCAGTTGTTCTGTTATTCATAGTAGACCATCATGGGGCCCAACCCGCAAATTTCAGCAGTCTGTAACTTTCGTCTGCGATTGCGTGAACGTGAAATGTTGACCATTTCCTTGTAACGCGAAAAATAGTCGTGGAGAGCTGAAATTTTGAGGGCACACGCGGGTTGGATCGCGGATGGTCCCGCATAATATTAGCATGTGACCTGCTATTCTATACGTTCATGTGGTTCAAGTGAGGAAGCAATACTGCTTACTCGAATTGGCAGACGTTTTAAAAATGTTTACTTAACTATTAATTTTTATTCCCTGTTTTTGTATTTGTTTTTCTTGGATTCTACCTTGAAACGCAGACCACTGCCCTGAAGTTGTACGCATATCCACAATCGAAAACTTGCGCGTTTGCTAAGCCTTGTAGTTTTGTAATTTTTAAATTCTTTCAACGGGGTAATACTAAGAGTTGTCTTTTGAAATTTTGAAAATTGGTCAGAAAATTTCACGGAATTATGAAACTTTACCCAGTTGAAATGGGTATAAAATTGGAGATAATCTGTAAACCACTCTCTAGGAGTGACCTTTGCTCGTTTTTCGACGTTAAAATTATCATTGGTCGTGTAAGTACATCGAATTTCGTCAGATATCGACGAAAACGGACATTTCCACAACTTTAATTGTCGATTACGGTAGAAAATACCATTGCTGAATTTTCGATTTTGGTTTATTATTTTCAATAATGAACCATTGAAATTGAGCTTGAAAAACCTTTTTTACCCCCCCCCCCCCCCCCCCCCCACGGCCACCGTTCAAAATTTGATGTCCGCACTTCTCTTAGTTACCATGAACCCCAACTAATGAAATTTGGTTTGTAGGTCCCGTTTGGGCTCTAGTAGGTCCGCAAAGCTCGGAGTTACTCTCGGTCACCTTAAGGGGTGAAAAATAGGGGTTGAAATTATCTGAACGCCGTAGCTCAAAAACTTCCAGGGGTATGGTTTTTTCAACTTTCTTGAATTGATCTCAAACTAAGGAATTTTTTGAGACCATCCAGAAAATTGTAAGACCAGCCGTTCGTTTGCACCGAAAAGCTTCGTCAACATGATCGTGAATGAAGCGGTATAAATCCGGCCCAAATATATCATCATTGCTAGGGAACACTTGATCATAATCAGGGATGGCTGTATGAAGTCGAATTGGTTGTTCTGCGATATTATTTCATTTGAGCAATGATGGCTGTTCTGGATTTTGTTAATAGGTACTTTTGTAACTTGAACAACGTTAATGCATCATGAACAACAGCAAATAATTAATATTGAATTACTGAATCCCATGCATATTATGAAACTGCAATTCCCGGGCCGGCTCCAGTGGATTTAAGGCTTTCCTGGGGGGAGCACGAGGGCGTATTAACCACAGAAAACAGCGATCTACGCAGGAGGGGCATCTATGTTGGTAATAATAAAATGTTGTGTAATAATTGGCAGCGTTTTTCAATCATAATGGGGCGTGTACAAAGAATTTCGTCAGAAGTAGGCGGAAACACCCGTTTTTAGCAACTTTGCCTAGTTGGTAGTAGTAGATGAGTTAATTATTTTTATTCTCATAATCGATTCCGGCTCATTGAACAATTCCCTAGGAGGGACCCTTGCTCAATTTCGAAATCGAAAATCGAGCAACCTTACCTCCTGGAGAATTTTTTACTGAATCTTAATCGATTATGAGAAACAAAATCAATAATGTACTAGTCGTACTAATGTGGCAAGGTGATCAAAAAGGTGTTTTTTAGCCAATTTTTGGTTTATTATTTTCAGTGATGAACTATTGGAATCGAGCATGGAAAAAAATTCTACACCCCCCCCCCCCCCCCTCTCAAAACTTGATGGTTTACGTTTCAAGGTATGTAGAATCCGAAAATGCAATAGAAAAATTCTGTCTGTCCGCCGTACGCCGTACTGACCACTTTTCTTAGTTACCATGAAAAAAAAAAATTCATGAAATTCGGGTTGTAGGTTCCGTTCGGGGTCTAGTTGGTCTTCGAAGGGTTCAAAATATGGGCTGAAATTTTCAGAACGCCGTAGCTCGAAAATATTCCACAGAAGGGTATGGTTTTTTTAACGTTATTAAATTTGTCTTGAGCTAAACAATTTTTTGAGGACCACCCGGATCATTGTACGTCCAGCCACTCGTGTGCACCAAAAAGCTTCGTCAACACGATCGTGAATCAAACGGTATAAGTCTGGCCGGGATATCATCACTAAGGAGCACCTGATTATAATCAAGGATGGCTGTATGAAGTCGAGTTGGTTGTTCTGCGATATTATTTCATTTGATAAGCGATGGACTATTGGATTTCTTTGGTAGGCACTTCTGAAACTTGAAGAAACGTTAGTAGTATAGAAACGCCGATTCTGCCTATCACTGTTATCACCACCCCCCGCCCCGCCAAAGGTCACAGCTGATGTGACGTCACAGGCTCTTACTTCACAGCCTCCTACGTCATGCCCATGGATGCTATACAGATATACATGTAGTATCCATGTAAATGCATCCTTAATTGGTTCCCGCCAATTTTTCAAATGCTGTTTCCCTCTAATTTTCAAATACCTCCTCTCCTCCCCTCGTCTAATAATAGGTTGGATCAGCTGGCAATCAATTTCCTGCCTTACCGCCAATTTTTGAATTTCTCCCACTCCCCCCTTGGAAATCAGCTGATGTTCTCTTTCCATCCAGTTTTCAACGGCCAGTAATCCAAAGGCTTTTCCCTCTCACTTTCAAAATACTCCCCCTCTCCCATGAATGACATAAGACCAGCTGTTTACCGAATTCCCGCCTTTTCAAACAGTCATCCCCCTCCCCTCCCATCATCTGGATTTCCCTATCATTATCAAGTACCGCGGCACCCACCCATAAGATCATCTGTTCCCATATCTCCCACCATGACCACTCCACCTGAGGAATCTGCTGATGTTCTCTTTCCCTTCAGTTTTTAACCGCCAATTTTCAAACATAACAACAATAACCTTTAACTTTTTCCCGCCTCTTTTTGGAAACACTCCCTCCACCACACCTTTAGCACAACTTGGATCAATAATACAAATTTTAAGGTCCATCCTCTTCCACATATCTTTCCTGTGGCCTTTGGTTTTCCCTCCGATTTTCAAAATTATTTTTCCTCTTCCCTTACCTCTCCTTACCTAATGTTTTTCACTCGAATTTTCAATTTCCCCTCGTGTCGGCTACCATTCCAAGGCCACATCAAATAACCTCATCTCTACAAAAAATAGTTTTGATGGGAGGGAGGTAGCAAATTACAAATAATATTATTTTAAAACATTTCTTTATTTATTTTTAATTACATGCACAGAAAACAACTCTAAGTTGTGTTTAGTTGGTGGTTTTTATCTTGTCCAATTTAACATTGAATTTATAGTTTAAATCTACATTTTTGGTTTATTATTTTCAATAATGAACCATTGGAATCGAGCATGAAAAAAAAAATTCTTACCCCCCCTCAAAATTTGATGGTTTACGTTTCAAGATATGTAGAATCCAAAACTGCAATAAAAATATTTCTGTCTGTCCGCCGTACGCCGTACGGGCCACTTTTCTTAGTTACCATGAAAAAAAATTGATGAAATTCGGGTTATAGGTTCCGTTCGGCGTCTAGTTGGTCCTCGAAGCTCGACGTTACTGTGAGTCATCTCTAAGGGGTTCAAAATAGGGGTTGAAATTTTCAAAACGCCTATACCATTTTTTTACGTAAATATTTTTACGGTTTTAAATAGTTCTTGAACTTGCGAGTTTTTTAAGACCATCCGGAGCATCGTACGTCCAGCCGTTCGTTCACAGTAAGGCCCCGAAGTTTGCACCGACAGGCATTTTCGACTCCAGTGTGAATGAAATTGTATACAATCCAAACCAAATCTCGTAACCAGAGACGCGCCCACAATAGGAATTTGTGAATACGGCCAATCATTGGTAGGGATCACCTGATTATATTGGCGGAGTATGAAGTCGAGTTGGTTGTTCTGTGATATTATTTAATTTGAAAAATGATGGCTCTATTGGAGTTTGTTGGTAGGTAGTGAAACTTGAACAAACGTTGAAGTATTATTGATGGGTAAATTATTACTACGGTAAATCATTACTCAACGGTAAATTATTACACAACGGTAAATTATACCATCTACGTAGAAGGGGCTGGAGTTTGTTGGTAGGTACTTTTGCAACTTTTTTCACTCCTCATCAACAATTTCTTTTCAGAACTTCATTATGTGTGTCTCTTTTTGTTAGGTACTGTTTGTCATCAGCAGAATTATTTTAGCAACATTTAACTCGTGATTTAGGTAGGTAACTAGTAACGAGTACGGGGTTAGGTACTAACCTACGGAGTGTCTGCGATCTACATAATATGCATATAATAGAATAGGACATATCATATTATATAGACGGGTTATCTATACATAGAGCTGTGATCTGTAACAGAAGGGTATTCTATACAAAATAATAAACCGTTGTGCAGGGATTTGCAGCGTTTTAGCTCTTTTATTTTTCTTTCTAACCAATAATTCGATACATACAATCCATCTAGATTTTGGAACTGTAAAATATAACGAAACTTATCTCTGTAATCAATTTGTTTGATTCCACACTACTAATTCTGTCCCTTCTTCCAGCTCTTCCAGCCGATGACACTTTCTTGGACAAACTATGCCTTTTATTTCTTGCATGCCAAGGGTGGATACTTGCTCCTCTTCGTCCTGGCTGTAGGGGAAATTTTCTGGTTTTTTCCTTGCATCTGTTAGTAGTTTAAGATGCTCTATCTTCGCAAAAGAATGTTTATTAAAACTGGTAAGTCCATTTGTTGTAAATGTAAAAATTGTTTCTTCTGTCGCTAAACGCACAATGTCCAGGTCGTTGTGGGAGGTTAAAACAAATCCCTCTTTTGTTAAATTTTGTCTGTCGTTGTAGAACTCCATTAGCCACGATTTGTACTTTCCTTTAAAGAAGTAAACACTTTTATTCCCATCTGTTTCTGCAATTATTCCAACAAAGGCAAATTTCGCTTTAATGTTAACGGTAAATGCGGAAACCTGGTAGTCTGCATGCATATCCAAATTCTTCCAAGTCTTGTTAAAATATGAGACCATCCTCTCTCTTGTCTCTCTAATAATTTTCTTTTTCTCCTGCATTTCTTTGTATTCCTCTTTTAAGGAAGCAGCTTGTTCCATGTATTCCAATTTTCTTCATTTTGAATCGATTTCTTCCAGTTCCAGTTTTCGTTTCTTCGCAGAAACGGTGGAGAATGGTTCTATCTCCTTTAAAATGTAGGGTTGTAGCCTGTTGCTAACATTCGTTCTCTTCCTTAGAATCTGTGGAATAATATTGCTCGTTGGAACCAGTCCACAGTTCTCGAGACTTACATCTTTACAAATCGTAGAGAAGGCAGTACTAGATTTCGAGAAGAATGTCTCGCCACTCTTGATGTAGCATTTTTGTACCACACTAACATTCTCTATTAGCAACATCTTCCACAATCTCCAAGTAATTTACAGTTAAAAATAGTTAAAACTAAATGCAGAAAGAACGTAATTAATTATTTTGTTCCTCTTGTCTTGGTCGCTTGGTAAATTAAGTTGTACTCGGTTAACTTCCTCGTGTTACTGTTTCCCCAATAGACATATTGTAAAAGATCATTATACAAAGCTGCCGCAGCTGGTGGTATGCCGCATCCCATCGCCTTCATTCGTGGGTGATGTTGATATTCGCTCGTTTAGTATATTATTTTCAACAGTGAACCTTAGAGATGGAGCATGACAAGAACAATTTGATGATATGCGACTGCCCTGAAGTTTGTGACGGTATATGGGAATCCCGTCCATCTTGGATGCTGGCTCTTCCCGATCTTTTTGACACGCGGCTGAAGGGGCGGTTGATTCGCGGAAACGAATCATCAACTCCTGGAGGCAACGCGTTATAATCTAACCATTGTATCCGGGGGCAGCTGTCACACTGCCTCCCTTCTAGAGGATGGAGAGGGGGAAACTACGCTGTATGGGCGGCGTAGTTAAACCCCTCACCCATTACATGGTAGCAGAGCGTGGTTGGTGGGTATGTGCTGGATTTTATCCTCGGTACCCCCTCCACTTTTTGAGAGCTTTTCCAGAAGGAATAGCTCTGAGGTTTTCCAGAAGGAATCCTCTTTTTAATACCCCTTTGTTTATCAATATACACTTCGGCCATTGGATTTTCTATTTTTATCAAATCAACCTCATGATTATTATTATTACAATCAACCTCATGATTACTACTATTAATAATATCAAACCTCATGATATTATTCTTAAGGCTGTTATGCCTGGCGTTCAACGCCTATTTTTGTAATTTTTCCCCTTGTTTTCCCAGTTGTTCCATCTTATGATGGGGGTTAATCACCCAGAGGTTGTTCAGATGAACTTTCCTGAACCAGAACCTCTGACAACTACTTTCATTTATATTCCAGTTGTTCCATCTTATGATGGGGGTTAGTCACTTAGAGGTTGTTCAGATGAACTTTCCTGAACCAGAACCTCTGACAACTACTTTTTTCTTTCCTTTTTGTCCAAGTGCGCCAAGTGATATTGATAGGAGCTAAGTTCTCCACCAGTAACAATTCTCAGTAGTACCATTACGATGGAAGCTGTCAGCTTTGGAGTTATTCAGATGAATCTTCCTGAATTAGAACTCCATACTACTTTCAGTCCCGTAATTAATTATTTATTTATTATTATTAATTAATTATTTTGTTCCTCTTGTCTTGGTCGCTTGGTAAATTAAGTTGTACTCGGTTAACTTCCTCGTGTTACTGTTTCCCCAATAGACATATTGTAAAAGATCATTATACAAAGCTGCCGCAGCTGGTGGTATGCCGCATCCCATCGCCTTCATTCGTGGGTGATGTTGATATTCGCTCGTTTAGTATATTATTTTCAACAGTGAACCTTAGAGATGGAGCATGACAAGAACAATTTGATGATATGCGACTGCCCTGAAGTTTGTGACGGTATATGGGAATCCCGTCCATCTTGGATGCTGGCTCTTCCCGATCTTTTTGACACGCGGCTGAAGGGGCGGTTGATTCGCGGAAACGAATCATCAACTCTGGAGGCAACGCGTTATAATCTAACCATTGTCTCCGGGGGCAGCTGTCACACTGCCTCCCTACCTTTCTAGAGGATGGAGAGGGGGAAACTACGCTGTATGGGCGGCGTAGTTAAACCCCTCATCCATTACATGGTAGCAGAGCATGGTTGGTGGGTATCTGCTGGATTTTATCCTCGGTACCCCCTCCACTTTTTGAGAGCTTTTCCAGAAGGAATAGCTCTGAGGTTTTCCAGAAGGAATCCTCTTTTTAACCCTTTTTTATCAATATACACTTCGGCCATTGGATTTTCTATTTTCAGCAAATCAACCTCATGATTATTATTATTACAATCAACCTCATGATTGCTATTGTTATTATCAAACTTATGATATTATTCTTAAGGCTGTTATGCCTGGCGTTCAATGCCTATTTTTTGTATTTTTTCCCCAGTTGTTCCATCTTATGATGGGGGTTAGTCACCTAGAGGTTGTTCAGATGAACTTTCCTGAACCAGAACCTCTGACAACTACTTTTTTTCTTTCCTTTTTGTCCAAGTGCGCCAAGTGATATTGATAAGGAGCTAAGTTCTCCACCACTAACAATTCTCAGTAGTACCATTACGATGGAAGCTGTCAGCTTTGGAGTTTTTCAGATGAATCTTCCTGAATTAGAACTCCATACTACTTTCAGTCCGGTGTCTAACTTCACATACTTCTTCTTCAGAGAAGTATGTTTTTAAGGGGAGGAGTGTGACGGTATATGGGAATCCCGTCCATCTTGGATGCTGGCTCTTCCCGATCTTTTTGACACGCGGCTGAAGGGGCGGTTGATTCGCGGAAACGAATCATCAACTCCTGGAGGCAACGCGTTATAATCTAACCATTGTCTCCGGGGGCAGCTGTCACACTGCCTCCCTACCTTTCTAGAGGATGGAGAGGGGGAAACTACGCTGTATGGGCGGCGTAGTTAAACCCCTCATCCATTACAAGTTGTATGCATATTCACAATCAAAATTTTGCCCGGGTGGTACGCCTTGCAAGTTTTATAATAATAATAATAATAATAAAAACCATTTATCGTGAAAAGGACCATTGGCCCATTGAACACACACGAATTACAAAGGTAAAATTACAAGTAGTGATAGAAAAACGCTGCAAATCCCTGCACAACGGTTTATTATTTTGTATAGAATACCCTTCTGTTACAGATCACAGCTCTATGTATAGATAACCCGTCTATATAATATAATATGTACTATTCTATGCATATTATGTAGATCGCAGACCCTCCGTAGGTTAGTACCTAACCCCGTACTCGTTACTAGGTACCTACCTAAATCACGAGTTAAATGTTGCTAAAATAATTCTGCCGATGACAAACAGTACCTAACAAAAAGAAACACACATAATGAAGTTCTGAAAAGAAATTGTTGATGAGGAGTGAAAAACGCTGCAAATCCCTGCACAACGGTTTATTATTTTGTATAGAATACCCTTCTGTTACAGATCACAGCTCTATGTATAGATAACCCGTCTATATAATATAATATGTACTATTCTATTATATGCATATTATGTAGATCGCAGACACTCCGTAGGTTAGTACCTAACCCCGTACTCGTTACTAGTTACCTACCTAAATCACGAGTTAAATGTTGCTAAAATAATTCTGCTGATGACAAACAGTACCTAACAAAAAGAAACACACATAATGAAGTTCTGAAAAGAAATTGTTGATGAGGAGTGAAAAAAGTTGCAAAAGTACCTACCAACAAACTCCAGCCCCTTCTACGTAGATGGTATAATTTACCGTTGTGTAATAATTTACCGTTGAGTAATGATTTACCGTAGTAATAATTTACCCATCAATAATACTTCAACGTTTGTTCAAGTTTCACTACCTACCAACAAACTCCAATAGAGCCATCATTTTTCAAATTAAATAATATCACAGAACAACCAACTCGACTTCATACTCCGCGAATATAATCAGGTGATCCCTACCAATGATTGGCCGTATTCACAAATTCCTATTGTGGGCGCGTCTCTGGTTACGAGATTTGGTTTGGATTGTTTACAATTTCATTCACACTGGAGTCGAAAATGCCTGTCGGTGCAAACTTCGGGGCCTTACTGTGAACGAACGGCTGGACGTACGATGCTCCGGATGGTCTTAAAAAACTCGCAAGTTCAAGAACTATTTTAAACCGTAAAAATATTCACGTAAAAAAATGGTATAGGCGTTTTGAAAATTTCAACCCCTATTTTGAACCCCTTAGAGATGACTCACAGTAACGTCGAGCTTCGAGGACCAACTAGACGCCGAACGGAACCTATAACCCGAATTTCATCAATTTTTTTTCATGGTAACTAAGAAAAGTGGCCCGTACGGCGTACGGCGTACGGCGGACAGACAGAAATATTTTTATTGCAGTTTTGGATTCTACATATCTTGAAACGTAAACCATCAAATTTTGAGGGGGGGTAAGAATTTTTTTTTTCATGCTCGATTCCAATGGTTCATTATTGAAAATAATAAACCAAAAGTTGCAAAAGTACCTACCAACAAACTCCAGCCCCTTCTACGTAGATGGTATAATGAACCGTTGTGTAATAATTTACCGTTGAGTAATGATTTACCGTAGTAATAATTTACCCATCAATAATACTTCAACGTTTGTTCACTTTTCACTACCTACCAACAAACTCCAAAAGAGCCATCATTTTTCAAATTAAATAATATCACAGAACAACCAACTCGACTTCATACTCCGCCAATATAATCAGGTGATCCCTAGCAATGATTTCATCTCCGCCAAATTTCCTATTGTGGGCGCATCTCTGGTTACGAGATTTGGTTTGAATTGTATACAATTTCATTCACACTGGAGTCGAAAATGCCTGTCGGTGCAAACTTCGGGGCCTTACTGTGAACGAACGGCTGGACGTACGATGCTCCGGATGGTCTTAAAAAACTCGCAAGTTCAAGAACTATTTAAAACCGTAAAAATATTTACGTAAAAAAATGGTATAGGCGTTTTGAAAATTTCAACCCCTATTTTGAACCCCTTAGAGATGACTCACAGTAACGTCGAGCTTCGAGGATCAACTAGACGCCGAACGGAACCTATAACCCGAATTTCATCAATTTTTTTTCATGGTAACTAAGAAAAGTGGCCCGTACGGCGTACGGCGGACAGACAGAAATATTTTTATTGCAGTTTTGGATTCTACATACCTTGAAACGTAAACCATCAAATTTTGAAGGGGGGGGTAAGAATTTTTTTTTTTCATGCTCGATTCCAATGGTTCATTATTGAAAATAATAAACCAAAAATACATAATTAATAACACTGTCAAAATTTAGAACGAAATAATAATGCCACTATGCGAAAATAAAGGTCCATACAGAGAAATAAGAAAATACAAGGAGGGAGGGGAGGGGAACACTATTCACCATTAGCGTAAAACTGTGTAACGCCTGATTTGAGTTGGCTAATTGTAGGGAGAGACCTGAGACGGAGTGGAAGGGCGTTCCACAGCCTTGCCCCCACAATACCAAAGGAATTACAGAAGATTTTTGTGGTGTGCCGAACGATCATGAGTGCGTTGGGCCGTGGAGAAGAAGCTTTAATAATTATGGAGTGGCGGAGATCCAAATATTTCTTCAAGGGAAGGGGAAAAAGTTTGAGGTTCAGTGCTGAATTACGAGGTCTAATATTATGGATGAACCGAATACAGGCGTGATGGGCGAGTTGGAGTTTATTAGCACATGAGGACGAGAGGGATTGGGAATATATTGCGTCACAATACAGGAAATGAGGCGCTACCAAGGCCATGACCAATTTTCTTTTCAGATTGGGCGGGATAAATGTATTTAGTCTGCGCAGAGGGTGGAGGGAGCTATAAATTATCCGGCAGATCTGCCCAACATGGAGACCCCAAGAAAGAGAATCGTCAATGACCAAGCCAAGGCTGACAACCGACATAGAGAAAGGGATAACAGAACCGCTCACGAGAATGGGTGGGACAGAATCTTTCTGAATGGAATTTTTGGATATGATAATCGCTTTAGATTTGGCAGGGTTAATGCTGATACCGTTCCTTTGGGCCCAGAGATGGCTGTAAGATCGACATTTAAACGGTGTATTGTTTTCACAATGTCATCAATACTACCAGATAAATATAGCTGGAAGTCGTCGGCAAAGAGATGGTAAGAGCAGTGCTGGAGTAGGTACATCAGGAATGTCATTAATAAACATTGAAAAAATAATAGGACCAAGAACAGCTCCTTGGGGCACACCAGTCAGAATAGGAAGGTAGCTGGACTCGGACTGTCCGACAGTTACTTTCTGGACGCGGGAGGGCAAATAAGATGATGTCATCCGGCAGGCAGAAGATGAGAAGTGATTGGCTAAGAGGGAGTGAGAGACAGAACCAAAGGCATTACGGAAATCAAGCAGAACCAAGACTGTGCAAAAGGACCATCAACAATTTATTAGAAGGAGCGAACGAGCAAGGAGACCACCCCGCTATTTAGAGGACTAAGTGACACACTGAAATGGCGGTAAATGTGATATTTATTATTTACCACAATTTCTGAATGTTTTACACTTGCGATATTTGATTACCGTTTTTAATGAGGTAGCAATAAGATATTATTCTGATGACAACTTTTGCTGAATAAATCGTACGTTCGAGTTTACAACGCATAAGTATGTATATGATCCCATGTATATAATATATGAACATTTGTTTGTGTATTTTGAGCGGAAATTAAATTAAGCTGACTAAAACTGAAGGACCACCCTTAGGTTAATTAAGGGAACAGCGAAAGTATGCAGCAAGAAAATAGGTATAAGAAGTAAAGGCACTCACCTCCAAGTGTGAATAACTATAACTCACTGGTGAAGAATGACCATTCTCGTAGCACTTGTAGAGAGGGTAATAGGTGGTGACAAGGAGGGAAGAATAAGGAATATTGAGATGAAATTCCTACCTATTTCACCAGTATCCCCGTGGTTAGGTGAAGTGATGCTGGTTCGTGCGTAGAGGTTTGAAATAAAATCTAAGGGGGTTTATATATAAACAGAGCTCCGCGTATTTAAACTGAACAAATTTGGCAAAAATACATAAAAGCGTGGTAAAGAATATTAATATGCGAAATGAACATAGGAGTTAGAAGCGGTCATCACTCAACCCCTTCCTGCTCGAATCTATTTGAAAAGGGAGAGGGGCCTGGCCCCTCCGCTCCCCCACCCGCTCAGCCACGAGACGGTCCCGATAAAAGGGTCAACTAGGGCTCATAGTGAGGAAAATAAACATCCATAACCCCCCACCCTGAAACACAGTTTCAGCATAGATACAGGTAAACAAATAGGCAAGAGAAAATGCAACATTTTAAAGGTTAGTAATAAAAGCGTGAACGTTATGTAATAAGCAAGGAACAAGTATAAATATATACAACAACACTAACGAAAAATATAAATTCAATAAAACATAAGGTGACTATTGTGTTGGGAGTGGACAAACTTTGCTGACTGGTCGGCGTAGAAAACCAGTCGCAGTCCTGACACCAACCGCTCTTACAATCCCATCTCCCCCAGGATAGACGCTCTCAACTACACCCAAGGGCCACTGAAGAGGAGGGACGTTATCTCTGACGATGACGACGACGGAACCCATAGGAATTTCAGTGTTCTCGGTTGTCCATTTTGCACGTGATTGTAGGGTTTGGAGATATTCTTTCCTCCAACGAAGCCCATAGTGCTGGACGATGTAGTCTGGGAGCTGATAGCGTGTCAATCGATTCATCGGCTCTGCGGTTAAGTTCGGCGCGGGCAGACGCTCCAAGGTGGGCCCCAGTGTCAGAAAATGCGCCGGAGTAAGAGCAGATGGGGAACCGGGCTCATCACTTAAAACGCAAAGTGGCCTGCTATTCATGATGGCTTCTACCTGAACGAGGACCGTACTCATTTCCTCAAATGTGAGAATTTGACTCCCCACAATGCGCTTCAAGTGGTGTTTCAAACACTTGATATTGGCTTCCCAAATTCCTCCCATCCACGGAGCACCGGGGACGTTCATCCTCCACTCGACACCCCTAGCAGCCAAATCACTACCAATCTCAACTTGGAAGTGAGGCGACCGCAGAAGTTCATCCAACTCACTCAGCATGCGGCGAGCTCCTTTGAAGTTAGTACCCCCGTCAGAAAGAAGGAAACTACATCGACCACGTCGCGATAGGAAGCGCTTGTAGGCATCTAGAAAACATTCAGCTGTGAGATCAGATACTAATTCGATGTGAACAGCTTTCACGGCGAGGCAAATGAACAAACAAATAATATGACTTGCGAAGATTTCGCTGACCCCTCTGACGGTATGGCGTGATTGCTATTGGGCCAGCATAATCTACTCCTGTCCGCTCAAACGCTCGAAGACCACTCTCGACACGGAACTCCGGAAGCGGTGCCATCTGCGGTGCTTTTGACTTGGGCGATACTCGGTAACAGGTGTTACAACGGTGAACACAGCCTCTGATACGAGTCTTGGCAGAAGGAATCCAAAAGCGTAGGCGCAGATTAGTGAGTACAAGGTGGACTCCTGCGTGCAATAAACAGCGTGATATTGAGATATGAGAAGGTCAACAAATCTGCATTTTGAAGGCAATAAAATTAGATGTTTTTCATCAAAAGAAAGAGATTTTGCGTTTTGAAGTCTACCGCCGACCCTCAAGATCCCATCCTGAATGAAAGGATCAAGATGACGAATACTGCTTGTTATAGGTGTGCCTTTTTGAAGCTTATCCACCTCATCAGCGAAATACCTAGCCTGAACTTGACGGATCCAATAATCTTCCGCGAGTGACAATTCTTCACTCTTCACCAAAGGGGTATACAAGTTCTTTCTGGTACAAGCAGGGAAAACATAAGCAGTGGCACGTAATAATCTGCGATAGGTTGATATGCGGTCGATCAGTGTTTCAAGGATATTGTGAAATTTCGTTAAGTTTGTCAAAAGACAGAGTATAGCTTTCGTCTATTTCCAACCGAACCTCCTCCAACTCGACACATGATTCTTCAAAAGCAGTTACGATCTTATCCAATTCCTTGGCTTGCTGAACCACTAACGGCGTAGTTACTAGCGTAAGATTTTGCGAAAGCGCTAAAATGGCTTCAATACGAGCAGCAAGTTGAGCAACCTTAGCAGTAAGAATCTTCACGCGAACTTTGCCAGCCATTTTTTATATTCAATAACAAAGGGTACCTACACAGGAACTACGAAACAAGGAATGTAGGAAATAGAGTATGAATAGGATTTGAGGAGGGAAATAATACGCCAATATGATAACTCCAGTTGCCAGACCGCGGTAGAACCAATCCATGTACTCCCGAACATATCACTCGTAACTTATCAAATATGCCTCATACCCCTAACCAATATTGATGCCTACACAAATTCAAATCGAATGACAATAAGTGTGTACCTATTAGAAAAATTTTAAATTCAAAAACAGGTAGGTATAACAAAATAGAAGTATACAAAATATTATTGCTCGACAAGATACGAGACCAAGGTGTATTCAATAATATCAACAAGTTCCGCTAATCTGGACTAAACAGGTAGGTACCGATCACAATGTTTCAATTGTGGATCGGACTTGAGATTCATTTCACACAAACTAACAAATTAGCCCCAAGATGCAATATCTAAATCTTGATAAAACTAGACGTCAAGTTTCAACGAGAATTCAGGATTTTCTTGTAAGGACAAGAACAAGAAAGCTGAGAGCAATAATACGAACAAGGAATATTTGAACCCAACAGGTAGGTATCAATATTAATACTCATGAACAAGACCCATCACCGCCGTCACACCCGTCACCCGATTCCAGGAGCAGGGTAAAGGCACTAGTTATTGGCCGGTTAAGGATGTTTTGTGTCATAACATACTTATTTTTCATGAAATTTGTTCTTTTCTTTGACTTTCAGAAAGCTAGATATTCCAACAAAGATATCCATTAGTAATTTTTATCAAATAATTGATATTTCAATTTTTTTCAATGATAAATGGGAAAAACTAAATTCCGCCAGTTATTGGCCGGGGTTCGTTATTATTGGCCACCTCGTCGCTAGTTATTGGCCACCTCTAGTTTCACGCTTCTCATTGATTCTGTAGTGAAATCTATGAATTCAGGCTGTTGAGTTATGGATGTGTGACGGAGTCCGTCCACATCATTGAAAAAAAGTATAATTTTATTATAGTTTTAAAAAATATGCTTAACTATTTAGGTTCTTAATCAGTCATTATATTGTTATACGGGGACCTGATTCCTTCTTATCACAAAAATAATATTTCATTTTCTCAGCACCATTTATTGCTAATTTTTATTTGAACCAAAATTATAAAGTTAACGTCTGTTTGTAGGTAGGTACTAAGCAGTCAATCATGATATACCTATAAGTTTATGTAGTCAGGGCACAAAGGTTTGTCTGACAAAGACTTGATAATATACAAAATAATCAAACATTAGGTCTTTTACTACTTTCATCCTTATTTTATTTAGTAGGAACTCGTTGGCAACTTGATTCTAACTCAGTTTCATCTTGTCACAATATAAGGAAATAAAAAAGAAAAACGAAGTTATTGAAAAAAATAGTCTATTTACACGAAAAACACTGTTATACCGGTCTCGGTGATCAAACCATCGGTTTGAGAAAAATAGTGGAAATAGACTAAGTATTTTTTTTCAATAACTCCGTTTTTCTTTGAAACAGGTTTCCACGATTTCTTCGCAAGTAATTTAGTTCATATAAGGACATGTTTTCGAATGTCGCTTTGTAGTTTACTTACATGAAGATAAACAAATTAACCCGGATGTCGCTAGGGATGGCCAGTTTGACGAATAAGGAGGAATTCAGGAGGTCAAACGAATAGCTACAAAGCATTTAAAACTTTCCCGGGCAGTTCCAGTCATTTTGCAAAAAACACTAAAATCCGCCCAACCGTTAAACGTGAACGCTTCAAAATTACTCAATTACAGTTTACTTACACCTTTTAACGAGCCTATATTGTTTAGTTAACATTTTATAGCTACATAGTTTGGTAATTTACACATATTATATTACAAAAATTTCAACTAAATTACATAATCAACTGGACGGTTTGCAGGTACTAATCAGTGCACCTTGATGTATAAACGCAGTCACAGCACAAAAATTTCTTTCTGAAAGACAAGGTAACAAGTAGATAACATTAAATGTTAAGGATCCTCGACTGTGCATCCTCATTAGTCAATTTTCGAAGAAAATGAAGCTATTGCAATTTATCAAATATTTTTACAACATAGTGCTCTACTTGCTGATTGCGATTGGTCCTTCAAAAAGTACATTATCAATAAATTAACAAATGCTCGCAGTGAAGTAATTAACATATTCGTCAAGGAAGCTAGTAGCTATAAAATATCAAAAATAATTTTTTCGGTGAAATTAAAATACAGATACGTAGGATTTGAGACCAATGGACTGTAACTTGTTGCGGCTGGCAACAGTTTGTATTGCCTTCATCACCATTGAGCTGTGGATGTTCTGAAAGATTATTGCAACTAGTGCAGATCATTAGTTCTCCATCATCACCACTTCTTCAGCTTTCACATTTAGTGTGATATAACTTGTCACAAAAGTCGCACGCACGACCTGGGTTGACAGCATTAAGACTCCGCGTACATAAGCACATTCAACGGTCGGTTTTCCTCAAGGAAACCATGAACACTTTGTTGGAGATCGAGTCTTCGTCTAGGAAACCCTTCCATTCCACATTCAATGGCCCACTTGCTTCCTCATCCTTGGTAAGAATTGTGGAGGGACCAGATTCGGGTTTTACAAATTCGGGGCTAATCCTGAACCCAAGGGTCGTCCGAGGAATGCCATATTTATCTGCTGCTTTCCTAGCTGACAAGGTACCGTTATTCACTTCCTGTAGAGCTTGGTGCAATTTGGTCGGGGAATAGTTCCTCTTCTTGGCATGCAGACGCTTCGTGCTTAATTAGTGAGTTTCGAAGAAATTTCAGTGGGTCCAAAATTTAAAATGAGAGAATGCTGAAAATTGAAATGTGAAAAACTTGAAATTTTGAAAAATATGAATCTATTTCAGAATATTCTAAACTGAATCCTGAATTATTACACTTTTTCAAGCGTACGTAAGTATAATACAATATGTAGCTACCTATTAAGAGAGCATCAATCAATATGATATCTCTTAGAAACGGTAGGTACCTATCTTGGTAAGACGGTATGCCACACTGAGAAAAAACGTCGGTTAAAGTTTCAGAATTTGAACGGTTAGTGCAAAAAAACGGTCAGATTTCGTGTAGTAACCGTATATACGTTAACAGAACGAGACGGCTAACGTCTAAAATGCAGCCCCCGGCACTGGTTTGACCGTTAAATACGGTTGGGTTGACCGTTAAATACGGTTGGATGAGTCGGTAAATGCATTAACCGTGTTTTTGGAGACGGTCATTGATGAAATCTTTCCCGACAAAATGGTTTAGCGTATAGGTTAGGAATTTTTACTCGTTTTATAGTCGGTTGTTCAGCAACCTAACCGTCTTATATAACGGAAATATGGTATTTAACCGTATACCAGTACGGTTAGTGCATCTGAAAATCTGTAACAGTATAGTACACGGTTGGTTCAGGCAGTGTAATACGGTTGATGAGCCTGCATTGACAGTCTATTGAAGGCGGTTGGCGGCGCCTTTAACTGTCCATGACGGTTACTACCAGTAACGAATTCCGTTGTAACCGTTTTTGTCGGTCGATAGTTGTTGCAACCGCCTAACTGACTCTGTCAAAGTAATTTCATTAACCGTCTTGTAAATTTGAAATAACAGTCTTCGTATCGGTCAAAGAAACATTAGTTGTTTACGACGGTCAATGAATGTTCCAACCACCTACCTAACACTGTCAAATTAATTTCCTTAACCGCCTTGTAGGGTAAACCATACAGTAATGGGACACCTAAGGAATTCCTCAACTTTGTCAAACTGGTGCATACTTTCTGTTCACGCTAGAGAAGTTTTGAAAAAAACATGGTTTTCCCTAGAATCTATAGATTCTATTGATCACCTTTTTTTATTCCAATTTCCTTTTTGGTACATTTGTATGCCATTTATGAGCAACTGAGCCGAAAATCATAGCAATGGGCCGTCAAATTCTGTTATGAGACACAGCAATTCAGTAATGAGACACCCGTTTGGATCGTTCTCTACTGAACTGTTACTTGTTAGAGAGTGCTTTGAAATGGACACAATTACATTTGGTGCACGAAATTGGGTTTAATAAGTACCCGATTCTATTAAAATTCCACACCTTTTTGCAGATTCAGTACGAGTAAAAACCAAGCAACTTTCTTTTAAAGCTCATTAAACAAACATTATTTATAGGAACATGAAACTTTTATTTAAAACCCATCAAACATTATTTTTAGGAACATGAACTTTTTTAGCATGTGTAGGTGCTAGTGAAATAAAGTTGTGGCAGATGAGGTTCTGCTTGCCATTCACTCAGAACTTTCTCAACTGCAAATCAACATTGTTCAGCAAATCGTTTTCCGTAATCATGTTTTCGTCGCTGTCTTCCTCGTCTTCAGGTCCGCTGCTACTATCTTTCTCCTCAAAACATAAGTGGCATAAGTACAGATGGATATCTTCACTGTCTGGTATATGGCGGCGGTGTGATTCAGGAACGCACCTTTCATGAAACATTAATTTACAGTTGCTGCAGCACAGTTTCACATGAGCCCTTATAATTTTTCTGCAATTGCTGCATTTAGCTGTCTTCTCTTTCATTTTCTTCAAAGTTTCTTTTTCTTCTCTCTTCTGCAGCCTCATCTTCTTACGTTCTTCTTTTTCTTGCTCGTCATTCGCTTTCTTCTCCGCCTTCCTCTTCAGGGAGTCTCGAAAAGAATCCGAAGTGATCGCAAAACTCACCCTTTCAATGATCTTCCCCTTTCTTTTAGGCATCGGTTCTTGTTTCAGATAGGCGTTTATATTTTTGAGGAACGAACTGCCTGGGGTTGCATTCTCAGAGGTGCCCTGTTCGGTAGGCCTATCTGAGAGATTGAGTCCTTGCTGGTATAATCCTGGAACTTCATTGTTGGTGGAGGACTGACCCATAAGTAGGAAATTCGTAGGGGATTTTTCATTGATCGGGGCGGTCACAATCGGTATGCTTTCACGTTCAAGGTCTGTCAAGTCTAGGGGGGACTGTTCCAGTGAGTTGCCCTGGGGTCCATCATGAATCAAGATGATTTCATGCTGAGAAGGCGGCACTGGATTTTCGTCAGGGTAAGGGGTGAAGGTTCCCTCTTCAACCGAGGACGATGCATTCAGTTCGTGTTCGCATTCCCCAAACCCGAGGTTTACAGGAGGTGGATCGTCGAGAAAATCGGGCTGGCAGGGGTTGAGAGTTGACGATGCATAATTAGGTAATCTGGCATCAGGAATGAGGGCTTCTCCCGCGAAAAAATGTCTCATGTGTACTAAGACTTTCAAGGGGCTACTCAACAAAGCCGACGTTCCGTCACCTAACACGGATTTCAAACTTTGGCAATCCTTGACAATGCTTGAAAAGATTTCAAACGACATCATCTTGCACTTGTGGATCGGAGAGGATGCACTGTCAGCAATTGTGGAAGCTTCTCTCTTGCCCAAACATTTGGTAAAATCAATGGCATCGGGCGAAAAAGGATATAGCCCAGTGGCTTTGAACCCGTTTTGAAGGGTCTCTGGTTTATGGAATATTTCAATGGCCATCTTCAGAACGCTTGCAAATGTTTGTTTGTTGACGACTACGTCGTCATTGGCATTGCGCCACTGGCGAACAGCCTGTTTCCAAGCGCATTTCAATGGTCGAAATACAGACACGTCGGCTGGTTGAAGTATACGGGTAGCATTGGGGTACAATGCAATAAGTTCAATCTCAAGAGAGATGCAAAGCTCACTAAGGTTGAGGGTCAAGTGAGACTTATGCCCGTCAACAAATAAAATGGCAGGACGTTTAACCTGGTTCTTCGTAAGGTATGGATCAAAAACATTTTCAATAAATTTTGAAAAAACTTCGGCAGTCATCCACCCTTTTTCGCTCTTATCCCAATTCATGCCCTCAGGAATGGACAGCAAAATCCTATCGGGTATCCTCTTGTAAGGGTACACTATCAGTGGAGGACAAGGAACACCTGAAGCGCTGAAGCAGTAGAGAACAGTGATGTTTTCTTTGGCCGAGCTGGTCTCAATAGAATAAACATTTTTGGAACCCTTTTCAGCCAAAACCTTACCCGTTTCAGGGCACAAGGAGAATCCTGTCTCGTCCGCGTTGAATATTCTGGAAGGATCTTCTAGTGCTTCCTCCAGTCCCTTCTCCCTCAAGTAGCTTTTAATTTCATGGAACCACCCTCTAATGTTATCCTCACTGACACAAGCACTTGCTGCAGTAACTCCTTCACTGGTGCGAGTTGAGAGGACAGGATGTCGCTTAAGGAATGCTTTTTCCCAGCCAACTCCGGGCAGGTTGTCTTTGAAGGGATTGGGACGAGGGTTCTTGTCCAGATAATTTTTGACACTCCAGCGAACATCGTCCATTTTTCTAGGGAAACCCTTTCTTGCTGACTGAACAATCCACTGCACAAGGTTGACCTCCTCGTCCTCAGATAAAATGGGAGACGGTCCAAAAGTTGTTTTCATATTCGGTACCATAAGGTGACGCTGCAAAGACGCTCGTGATACCTGGCACTCCCTCGCAGCTGCTCTTAAGGACATTTCCCCATTCTTGACTAATAAAATAGCCTCCTTCATTCCCTCTTCAGAATATTCCCGTGGTTTGGGCATTTCCTCATCTAAAAAAATAATTATAGCATTATTAGTAAGATATATACTCGCATTTAGTGATGGGACACCCTCTAATATAGTAATGGGCCACCCTGGCCCAAGACTGTGCAGACTAACAATAGGAAAGAATTTCTTATACAGGCATGTTATGAACTGTATACCAACTCCAGTAGACTCTCAAACACCTAGATATCAACACATGTGAAAAACACAGTAATGGGCCGGGGGGCCCATAACTGTATTTCATAGAAAATTTGAACACAGTAATGGGACGGCTATTTTTCGGAGGTAGAAATTTGATTTTTCAAGTAAAAAATTAGTGAAAACTGTTCGTTTGAATCCCACGAACACGATGAAAAAATGTCTCTGCAAAAATATTGAAAAATAAAATCAAGGGGAGCTTAACAGTAGACACATATTTCTTAAATAAAATGCAATTTTTACCTGAGATTCAGCACGCTCGGCGAAAACTTGGAGACAAGTGAGAATCAGCTGCCACTGAAAGGTTTGCCGATCCGTATCAATGGGGTTGGATACTGGATGAGCCATCTGTGTCAATTTCGTCGTCCTCCGATGTTCTGGAGCCTTATTTTAGCGATGCAAACACAGGTGTCTCATTACTGTATGGGGGCCCATTACTGTATAGTTTACCCTACCATTTGAAACAGCAGTGTTGGAATCGGTTGCAGCTACCGTACATGTGGAATGATGTTATAATGGCAAGTGAGCCCTCCGGTTAACTGACTTTCGTCTTCTGCCGGAGGGCCCCGCCTAACACCGGGAGGAGGAGGGAAAGGAAGGGCCACCTACCTTCTAGCAATGTTCACGACCACCACGAATCCAACCTCTGTTGGAGGGCAGACCGGTGGAGCTTTGCCCTAGGGCGTTGCTCCTGTGGCCTGGGGCTCCCTCCGCCCGTGGTACCATTTTGAGCAACCCGAGCCTGCAGGGGACCAGGCAATCTCAAACCCAGTCCCCCCCCCGTCTCGAGCCTCCCGGCCTAGAATGGTCGCAGGCCCGGCCCTCCTTCGGATACCCTCAGGAGGACCTACCGCTTTTCATGCCTCAGTGCTTCGCGGGATTGGACTTGCCCCACTATCACCAAGCCATGCGGGATACGGTCCCCTACACCTTTACGCCCTGGGGTTCAGAGGTCCAAACCCCAGGGCAACACACCTAACCTAACCTAACCTATCCTATCCTAAGGGGCAGGCTACTTGATATTCAGCTGCCCCTGTTATGATCTAGCCTACCTAACAGTCATATCTTAAATTACATTCACTCCTTAAATTACATTCACACCTTATCCCCTACCCTATCACAGTCGACCTAATGTCCTAATATCACAGTCTATACTAACCTAATACCCTATCACAGTCTATACTAACCTAACTACTTGCCTACCTACCCCATGCTCTAGCCCCCTATCCGGTCCCAAAGGCAGGGCCCACGGACCATCCCTCCTTCTTCGTCAGGACCTCCCAGGCATACTCCTTCCACACCTCGTACCCCTCTTCAAACCTCACCACACTCACATCCCACTGCAACCCCAGCTCTTCCACTCTGGACACCGCCCTCACGCGCTCCTGTGCAAATAAAACACAGTCAAAGACCACGTGATGGACAGTGCCCACCTCTCCACACTCACACAGCCCATTCTCTCTTAAATTAAACCCATACAACTTGTCCTCGAAATCCCCATGACCAGAAATCATCTGGGTCGTGTGGAAGTCGAAGACCATCCATTCAGCTTTCACTCTCTCGATCACACTAGGTAACCATTCATACGTCCACCTACCTTTCATACTAACATCCCATCTACTCTGCCATTCACACATTAGTACTTTCCCTAGCATACACTTCCTCTTAGACCCCACAATCACTCTCCCCAGCCAATCAACTCTCCCATTCACTCTCAGCCAATAACCTGCCCAGCGTCTACCTAATTCTATATCTATCGGGCAAGCCCCGGCAATCACACTTACCGCGTCCGTCGAAATGGTCCTATAGGCCCTAACCATTGAGACCAGCACTCCTCTCTGTCCGCTTATCAACCGTCTACGGGTGTGGGCCGTCAGCAGATCGCCCCACGCCCCAGCACCGTAGACCACTATGGGCACATACATTCCATGGTAAACTATCATTATCTCCCTCCTTTTAATACCCCAGTCCCTAGCTGCCATTCTAACCAGCCCCTCCATCGCTTTCCTACCTTTTGCTACCACGTGGTCCACGTGCCTATTAATTTTCCACCTTTCTTCCCAAATTATCCCTAAATATCTAAGCCTATCAACGAATTTAAGAACCTGACCTTCATGGAGAACCCTGGGCCGCCTTTCCCTATCAAACCTACCCTTTAGCATCATGCCTAGCGTCTTTGTTGCTGATAACTTCATCTTACTCCTTTTGCACCATTCACTCACCACTCTCATCACTCTCATACCACGCTCCTCTAACTGCACTCTTGACTCACCATTAACTAGAATAACCCCATCATCCGCAAAAGCCACTATATCTACCCACTCATCCCCATCCACATTCATACCAATCACACACTCAATCAAACCTTCCATTATCATCTTCCATAACTACATGAACAGTATTGCATTGTTTGGCGGACGATGTATGTTCCAACCGCCTACCTAACACTGTCAATGTATTTCCATTAACCGCCGTGTAAATTTGTGAAACAACGAGTGATTTGGTGTAGTGAAGTCAACACTTCACCAATTTAATCCCTATGCTACGCACTTCCAGGTAGGGCTTGAGAAGGGAAGGGCTTCTCTCCCACTCTTTACCTACTGAACCTCGCCTTCGCGACACCCCCCCCCCCCCCCACCCCGCGAAAAATTGCGGGGTGTGCAAATGCCAGTGTGAAATATTTCACAGATACACTATCCATATCTGATTTATTGGGTTCCCTACTGTGAAGTTCTACAAGCACATCTTTAGCTTTTAGTTGAATAATAGTGAATTCATCTATCTTTGTTTCCAAGTCTGATGAAGTAGCCTCTGTTTGCCCAAGGATTTATTGAATTTCAGCAATCAATCTTCCCAACGAAAATTTCGGTTCTTTGATATTACCCGTCATCTTCAGTCAATGATAGATCCTCTTTCAACCTCTCCACAATTGCCTTACATACCTCCAACCCATCTTGGACACTCTCACCCATTAATTCCATTCTTTTATATGCATTTTTTCCAATTTTTTTTCTGTTTATTTTTTTATTTTTTATGATTATTATTTATTTATTTTATTTTTTGAAACAAATGAAATTTTGTAGTTTTAGTAGTTGTAAAATTGTGGAGACAACTACATGATTTCTAACTTCTAACAATTAGATGATCTAACAACTAGATGATTTCTAACGAATAAGGAGGTTTTGGCAGAATTTACGTTTCCTAACACCTAGCAAGCTACGGTTCACAATTCATAAGAAACCAACGCTGAGTAATCATTTCCGTTTCCCAAACTTTCCACCATCAATGTTTATCCTCTCAACCATTGCGTATTTCGAAAATATTCTTTTGTCCTACACAGGACGTAACACATCATTCAGGTAAAGACCCTTTTGTTAAAGGAATACTGCGAGTTAAAAATCATTCTCACGTAGACATGATATTGACCACCTCCTAGGTTTGAAAACCCTTCTGAAATAATCATCGCTTTGGAGGTTGATTGTAATTGGTCAACCACCCCATAATACGGCGATAGAACACAATACGAGAGTTGGCTGGTACAATGATGAGTTGTACAGTCACATCGTCTTTATTTTTGAAAGACTAATATTTAAAACATATAATATTTTGTGTACTCTATAATGTAAATATCACGTACACTCATTATGAAATGTCATGTACAGCTCGCGTTATGAAATTTAAGTTTAAATTTGCGTAATTACTTGTCAAATTTTACTTGTATTTGTACTATTTTTTAAAATACTGATCATAAGATCCATTATACATGCGTTTTTTTGTACAGCAGTACGAATTGTTATATCGCCTTATTTTAATTTCTTAGTCTTAATTAAGTAGTCTTAATCAAGATGAATGAATTTTGAAATTT
This sequence comes from Leptopterna dolabrata, assembly GCA_954871275.1. Classification (NCBI taxonomy): domain Eukaryota; kingdom Metazoa; phylum Arthropoda; class Insecta; order Hemiptera; family Miridae; genus Leptopterna; species Leptopterna dolabrata. The sequence continues at coordinate 49,808,966 of OX940980.1, forward strand.
ATTGCGTCATTGTACAGTCACATCGTCTTTATTTTTGAAAGACTAATATTTAAAACATATAATATTTTGTGTACTCTATAATGTAAATATCACGTACACTCATTATGAAATGTCATGTACCTACAGCTCGCGTTATGAAATTTAAGTTTAAATTTGAGTAATTACATGTCAAATTTTACTTGTATTTGTACTATTTTTTTAAATACTGATCATAAGATCCATTATACATGCGTTTTTTGTACAGCAGTACGAATTGTTATATCGTCTTATTTTGATTTCTTAGTCTTAATTAAGTAGTCTTAATCAAAATGCCATTTACAATATTTATTTTCATGATATTCAAATATCCTCACTGTGTACCATGTACACCCACCTCTTATGTACATTTCATTGAATAAACTGCTACTGTTCTTATAACTTGTGTTACTCGCTTAACAAAACCTCAATCACAGGTCAGTTTAATCAGCTAGGACAGAATTTAGCAGCAGAAGCAATTTAAAAGCCACGGATACTGCTACATCCTGCCCTAGCAGTATTGATTGACCCTATTGAGGTCAGTTGAAGTGTGGTTTCACAGTATGCAGGGGTATGCAGTATGTAGCAGCAACCGCTTCCAACATCTGCAATAACCGCCTCCGTTATTGCTAATGTATGTTTTAGCAGCATCGGAGGCGGTTACTGTAACCGCTTACTGCAACCGCCTCCAATACTGTTGGAGTACATTTTAACCGACTTCATACGGTCGATGAATACTGCTAGGCGGTCACTGCAACCGCCTCCAAACGGTTACTTTTACAGTATCAAGGTAGGTTTGACAGTATGGTAGGCGGTCAATGCAACCGACTCTAGACGGTTACTTCAACCTTATCAAGCTAGGTTTGACAGTATGGTAGGCGGTCAATGCAACCGACTCTAGACGGTTACTTCAACCTTATCAAGCTAGGTTTGACAGTATGGTAGGCGGTCAATGCAACCGACTCTAGACGGTTACTTCAACCTTATCAAGCTAGGTTTGACAGTATGGTAGGCGGTCAATGCAACCGACTCTAGACGGTTACTTCAACCTTATCAAGCTAGGTTTGACAGTATGGTAGGCGGTCAATGCAACCGACTCTAGACGGTTACTTCAACCGTATCAAGCTAGGTTTGACAGTGTGGTAGGCGGTCAATGCAACCGACTCTAGACGGTTACTTCAACCGTATCAAGCTAGGTTTGACAGTGTGGTAGGCGGTCAATGCAACCGACTCTAGACGGTTACTTCAACCTTATCAAGCTAGGTTTGACAGTGTGGTAGGCGGTCAATGCAACCGACTCTAGACGGTTACTTCAACCGTATCAAGCTAGGTTTGACAGTGTGGTAGGCGGTCAATGCAACCGACTCTAGACGGTTACTTCAACCTTATCAAGCTAGGTTTGACAGTGTGGTAGGCGGTCAATGCAACCGACTCTAGACGGTTACTTCAACCTTATCAAGCTAGGTTTGACAGTATGGTAGGCGGTCAATGCAACCGACTCTAGACGGTTACTTCAACCTTATCAAGCTAGGTTTGACAGTGTGGTAGGCGGTCAATGCAACCGACTCTAGACAGTTACTTCAACCGTATCAAGCTAGGTTTGACAGTGTGGTAGGCGGTCAATGCAACCGACTCTAGACGGTTACTTCAACCTTATCAAGCTAGGTTTGACAGTAGGTATGGTAGGCGGTCAATGCAACCGACTCTAGACGGTTACTTCAACCTTATCAAGCTAGGTTTGACAGTGTGGTAGGCGGTCAATGCAACCGACTCTAGACGGTTACTTCAACCTTATCAAGCTAGGTTTGACAGTGTGGTAGGCGGTCAATGCAACCGACTCTAGACGGTTACTTCAACCTTATCAAGCTAGGTTTGACAGTGTGGTAGGCGGTCAATGCAACCGACTCTAGACGGTTACTTCAACCTTATCAAGCTAGGTTTGACAGTGTGGTAGGCGGTCAATGCAACCGACTCTAGACGGTTACTTCAACCTTATCAAGCTAGGTTTGGCAGTGTGGTAGGCGGTCAATGCAACCGACTCTAGACGGTTACTTCAACCGTATCAAGCTAGGTTTGACAGTGTGGTAGGCGGTCAATGCAACCGACTCTAGACGGTTACTTCAACCTTATCAAGCTAGGTTTGACAGTATGGTAGGCGGTCAATGCAACCGACTCTAGACGGTTACTTCAACCGTATCAAGCTAGGTTTGACAGTGTGGTAGGCGGTCAATGCAACCGACTCTAGACGGTTACTTCAACCGTATCAAGCTAGGTTTGACAGTGTGGTAGGCGGTCAATGCAACCGACTCTAGACGGTTACTTCAACCTTATCAAGCTAGGTTTGACAGTGTGGTAGGCGGTCAATGCAACCGACTCTAGACGGTTACTTCAACCGTATCAAGCTAGGTTTGACAGTAGGTATGGTAGGAGGTCAATGCAACCGACTCTAGACGGTTACTTCAACCTTATCAAGCTAGGTTTGACAGTATGGTAGGCGGTCAATGCAACCGACTCTAGACGGTTACTTCAACCGTATCAAGCTAGGTTTGACAGTGTGGTAGGCGGTCAATGCAACCAACTCTAGACGGTTACTTCAACCTTATCAAGCTAGGTTTGACAGTATGGTAGGCGGTCAATGCAACCGACTCTAGACGGTTACTTCAACCTTATCAAGCTAGGTTTGACAGTATGGTAGGCGGTCAATGCAACCGCCTCCAAACAGTTACTTCAACCGTATCAAGGTAGGTTTGACAGTGTGGTAGGCGGTCAATGCAACTGACTCTAGACGGTTACTTCAACCTTATCAAGCTAGGTTTGACAGTATGGTAGGCGGTCAATGCAACCGACTCTAGACGGTTACTTCAACCGTATCAAGCTAGGTTTGACAGTGTGGTAGGCGGTCAATGCAACCGACTCTAGACGGTTACTTCAACCTTATCAAGCTAGGTTTGACAGTATGGTAGGCGGTCAATGCAACCGACTCTAGACGGTTACTTCAACCTTATCAAGCTAGGTTTGACAGTATGGTAGGCGGTCAATGCAACCGACTCTAGACGGTTACTTCAAACTTATCAAGCTAGGTTTGACAGTATGGTAGGCGGTCAATGCAACCGCCTCCAAACAGTTACTTCAACCGTATCAAGCTAGGTTTGACAGTGTGGTAGGCGGTCAATGCAACCGACTCTAGACGGTTACTTCAACCTTATCAAGCTAGGTTTGACAGTATGGTAGGCGGTCAATGCAACCGCCTCCAAACAGTTACTTCAACCGTATCAAGCTAGGTTTGACAGTATGGTAGGCGGTCAATGCAACCGCCTCCAAACAGTTACTTCAACCGTATCAAGCTAGGTTTGACAGTATGGTAGGCGGTCAATGCAACCGCCTCCAAACAGTTACTTCAACCGTATCAAGGTAGGTTTGACAGTATGGTAGGCGGTCAATGCAACCGACTCTAGACGGTTACTTCAACCTTATCAAGCTAGGTTTGACAGTATGGTAGGCGGTCAATGCAACCGACTCTAGACGGTTACTTCAACCTTATCAAGCTAGGTTTGACAGTATGGTAGGCGGTCAATGCAACCGACTCTAGACGGTTACATCAACCTTATCAAGCTAGGTTTGACAGTATGGTAGGCGGTCAATGCAACCGCCTCTAGACGGTTACTTCAACCTTATCAAGCTAGGTTTGACAGTATGGTAGGCGGTCAATGCAACCGCCTCCAAACATTTACTTCAACCGTATCAAGCTAGGTTTGACAGTGTGGTAGGCGGTCAATGCAACCGACTCTAGACGGTTACTTCAACCTTATCAAGCTAGGTTTGACAGTATGGTAGGCGGTCAATGCAACCGCCTCCAAACAGTTACTTCAACCCTATCAAGCTAGGTTTGACAGTGTGGTAGGCGGTCAATGCAACTGACTCTAGACGGTTACTTCAACCTTATCAAGCTAGGTTTGACAGTATGGTAGGCGGTCAATGCAACGACTCTAGACGGTTACTTCAACCTTATCAAGCTAGGTTTGACAGTATGGTAGGCGGTCAATGCAACCGACTCTAGACGGTTACTTCAACCTTATCAAGCTAGGTTTGACAGTATGGTAGGCGGTCAATGCAACCGACTCTAGACGGTTACTTCAACCGTATCAAGCTAGGTTTGACAGTGTGGTAGGCGGTCAATGCAACTGACTCTAGACGGTTACCTCAACCGTATCAAGCTAGGTTTGACAGTGTGGTAGGCGGTCAATGCAACCGCCTCCAAACAGTTACTTCAACCGTATCAAGGTAGGTTTGACAGTGTGGTAGGCGGTCAATGCAACCGCCTCCAAACAGTTACTTCAACCGTATCAAGCTAGGTTTGACAGTATGGTAGGCGGTCAATGCAACCGACTCTAGACGGTTACTTCAACCTTATCAAGCTAGGTTTGACAGTATGGTAGGCGGTCAATGCAACCGCCTCCAAACAGTTACTTCAACCGTATCAAGCTAGGTTTGACAGTGTGGTAGGCGGTCAATGCAACCGACTCTAGACGGTTACTTCAACCTTATCAAGCTAGGTTTGACAGTATGGTAGGCGGTCAATGCAACCGCCTCCAAGCAGTTACTTCAACCGTATCAAGGTAGGTTTGACAGTGTGGTAGGCGGTCAATGCAACCGACTCTAGACGGTTACTTCAACCTTATCAAGCTAGGTTTGACAGTATGGTAGGCGGTCAATGCAACCGACTCTAGACGGTTACTTCAACCTTATCAAGCTAGGTTTGACAGTATGGTAGGCGGTCAATGCAACCGCCTCCAAACAGTTACTTCAACCGTATCAAGCAAGGTTTGACAGTGTGGTAGGCGGTCAATGCAACCGACTCTAGACGGTTACTTCAAACTTATCAAGCTAGGTTTGACAGTATGGTAGGCGGTCAATGCAACCGACTCTAGACGGTTACTTCAACCTTATCAAGCTAGGTTTGACAGTATGGTAGGCGGTCAATGCAACCGACTCTAGACGGTTACTTCAACCTTATCAAGCTAGGTTTGACAGTATGGTAGGCGGTCAATGCAACCGCCTCCAAACAGTTACTTCAACCGTATCAAGCTAGGTTTGACAGTGTGGTAGGCGGTCAATGCAACCGACTCTAGACGGTTACTTCAACCTTATCAAGCTAGGTTTGACAGTATGGTAGGCGGTCAATGCAACCGCCTCCAAACAGTTACTTCAACCCTATCAAGCTAGGTTTGACAGTGTGGTAGGCGGTCAATGCAACCGACTCTAGACGGTTACTTCAACCTTATCAAGCTAGGTTTGACAGTATGGTAGGCGGTCAATGCAACCGACTCTAGACGGTTACTTCAACCTTATCAAGCTAGGTTTGACAGTATGGTAGGCGGTCAATGCAACCGCCTCCAAACAGTTACTTCAACCGTATCAAGCTAGGTTTGACAGTGCGGTAGGCGGTCAATGCAACCGACTCTAGATGGTTACTTCAACCTTATCAAGCTAGGTTTGACAGTATGGTAGGCGGTCAATGCAACCGACTCTAGACGGTTACTTCAACCTTATCAAGCTAGGTTTGACAGTATGGTAGGCGGTCAATGCAACCGCCTCCAAACAGTTACTTCAACCCTATCAAGCTAGGTTTGACAGTGTGGTAGGCGGTCAATGCAACCGACTCTAGACGGTTACTTCAACCTTATCAAGCTAGGTTTGACAGTATGGTAGGCGGTCAATGCAACCGACTCTAGACAGTTACATCAACCTTATCAAGCTAGGTTTGACAGTATGGTAGGCGGTCAATGCAACCGACTCTAGACGGTTACTTCAACCTTATCAAGCTAGGTTTGACAGTATGGTAGGCGGTTAATGCAACCGACTCTAGACGGTTACTTCAACCGTATCAAGGTAGGTTTGACAGTGTGGTAGGCGGTCAATGCAACTGACTCTAGACGGTTACCTCAACCGTATCAAGCTAGGTTTGACAGTGTGGTAGGCGGTCAATGCAACCGACTCTAGACGGTTACTTCAACCGTATCAAGCTAGGTTTGACAAAAATGGTAGGCGGTCAATGCAACCGACTCTAGACGGTTACTTCAACCTTATCAAGCTAGGTTTGACAGTGTGGTAGGCGGTCAATGCAACCGACTCTAGACGGTTACTTCAACCTTATCAAGCTAGGTTTGACAGTATGGTAGGCGGTCAATACAACCGACTCTAGACGGTTACTTCAACCGTTTAACAGTATCGGAGGCGGTCACTGCAACCGCCTCCAAACGGTTAAGTACTTAAATATCGTAGGCGGTCACTGCAACCGCCTCAAAACGGTTACTGCAACCGCCTCACACACTGTCAAACCATGCTTTAGCAGTATCAGAGGCGGTTGCAGTAGCCGTCTCCGATACTGTTGGATCATGTGCTTTAACCGACTAAAAGGCGGTTGCTAATTTTTAACCGTCTCAATGCAACAACCGTCTTCAGCAGTAACCGTAGCGTCATTAGGGGCGGTTATGCATTAACCGTCTTTTGGGGGGCGGCAAATGCAGTAACCGTCTTTTTCGAAACGGTCAACGTTAACCGTATACACACGGTTGCTAATGTTTAGCCGTGTGATACGGTTGGATTTGACCGGTTTTTTGGTTAAAATTTCTCTCAGTGCATAAAAACTGACTAAAATCCCATGTCTACCAAAAAAAGTATGATTTCGTTGGCCAGCAATGTTGGCGCTTTCTAAGAATTCAAATTTTAATTTTTAATGATACCTACATATAAAATTATTAAAAAAAGGGCAAATTTGCACTAAAAAATTCTTGAAAGTTTTTGTTCTTTAGAACTGCTTTCATTAAGTAAATCGTGGCTAAAGCGTGACTAGAACATTAAATAAATGCTAAACGTAAAATAAAATGCTATTACTGATGGTTTTAGCGACCCGGCCAATAACTCAAGAAGAAAAAGTAAGCATAGTATCAGATATTAGCCACCCGGCCAATAAATGAAGGATCACTTTGGTGAGGGTTTAGTTATTAGCCACCCCCTTATGTTACTCAATTTTTGAGTGTTTCAGGTCCTCGTGGCCTTAATCGATTCTTAAATAAGTGCAGATGAAGGAAACGCAAAAATTAGGTTACTTGAATTAGTAGGAAACCGGTAAAATCCTTAAGAACAAGAGCCGGTTTGCTTACCGTTTTCACAAGAAACAGCAGTGTTGGAGACTTGTCACATGCCCGCTCCAAGTTGAACTGAGTTGAGAGGTTTCAGTAAGGTTGTACTTGAACCTTCTGGGTCCTGATGCCTTCTGGATTAGATTTGTCAAATGACAAGAGGATTTAAAACGATCTCAGAGACATGTGTAGAGTAAAAACTAACTTCTAAAACGAGGTGGCCAATAACCGGGGACCGGCCAATAACTAGTGCCTTTACCCCACGTTGCCGATTCCCAAGAACTCAAACGGGGACTCCGTATTAATTCTACGATACGCGAACGCAACAAGATTTCAAAAGGATACAAATTTAATAATTACACGGTTTAGAACGTCAATAGGAAGGTTCAAAACTGAAACAACATCCATCCAGGATACCTACCACAAGATTGACGTTTTTATTGCCAAGTAACTAGAAAATTTAATTACAAATGTTATTAACCTATTATTACAAATCAGGTAAGGTTTTTTTGGTCTTATACAAGTTGTATCCGTGCTCGACAGTGACCAAAATGTTATTGCCACATGTGCAATACCTTCGATAGCTCGAAAAATATGTTTGCAAAATTATGCCAGGAAACGGACCACTGGAGTATACTCCAGAACAAAGAATAACTATCTCTGACTCCGGGGGATGATTCACGCGGGGATTTCAACACTATAACAAGAAAGGGAATACATCAGGGATCAAGAAAGCCGGCAGAAAGGGAAAGGATAGCGTAACCCTACCTAGGTACTCTACTGATGGTTCATCCGCGGAAGCATAATTTAAACCATAAAAATGACTAGGCATGTGTTGCGGTAAGTTTCACGTTGAATTATAACGGATCGTGGGGGATGGCTCGTAAACGACTGACGGTCTCCCGGATCAGGCAACGGGAGCACGAGAAGGGGTAAGGGAACGTGACCAGACCTGATGGCGATAAGGTAGCGTAACAGTTGTGTAATAATTTACCGTTGAGTAGTAATTTACCGTTGTTTAATAATTTACCGTTGCGCAGTAATTTAAACAATAATAAACCGTTGTGTAATAATTTACAAATAAGAACCGTTGTGTAATAATTTACAAATAATAACCGTTGTGTAATAATTTACCTGCATAGATGCCCTAAATCGAGTATTGAGCCAGCCCGGGAATTACATTTCATAATATTGTTCTTATTCATGAAATGTAACGTTTATTCAATTTACAAAAGTACCTATCTACAAAATCCAAAAGAGCCATCATTTTTCAAATTAAATAATATCACCGAACAACCAACTCGACTTCATACTCCACGAACATTATCAGGTGCTCCCTAGCAATGCCAATTCCCAATTTGTTGCTGCGTCCCTAGCAATTATATCTGGGCTGAATGTATACAATTTCATTTACTCTCCCGTCGGTGTAAGCTTCTGGGCCTTACTGTGAACGAACGGCTGGACGTACTATGCTCCGGGTGGTCTCAAAAAACTCCGAAGTTCGAGAACTATTTAAAAACGTGTAAACAATTTCGAGATAACGGCGTCCTGGAGATTTCAACCCCTATTTTTCACCCCTTAGGGATGACTGACATTAACGCCGAACTCCGAGGACCAACTAGACGCCAAATGGGACCTATAAACCAAATTTCGTCAATTTTGGTTCATGGTAACTAAGAAAAGTGCGAAGTACGGCGTACGGACAGACATTTTTTTTATTGCATTTTCGTATTCTACATAGGTACCCTGAAACGGAAACCATCAAATTTTGAGGGGGGGATTAATTTTTTTTTTTTTTCATGCTCGATTCCAAAGGTTCAATAGGTATTGAAAATAATAAGCCAAAAAATAAATGACAGAATCCTTGAATCCACCGCATATCCATGAAACTGTATCTTCCCGGCCGGCTTCACTACTCGATTTAGGACTTTCCTGGGTGGGGGAACACGAGGGAAAGTACTGACCACAGAAATACAGCACTACGAAGAAGGAGTATCAATATAGGTTTCTTTTCGTGTTATGTTTCTCAACAGAAATACAGAAATTCTTAGGGATCCTTATTTGACTTGATTACAGAAACCTTTTGAAATAAAAAAATGATCTATTGAACTGTTTCATGAATGATGTTCAATGATTTGTGAACTTTTAAATTTTAATGCTGTTTGAGCGTTTGAAACACTCATGAAAAAATGTTTAGAACACGCTTAGGTATTATTCAAATTCAGCTTGAAACACTGTTTTAAACGCAAGAGCGTAGAACCGTACTTACACTGCTTGCAGGAGTGAGAAATACCTATCATGTTGGTAGATAAGTTAGAATTAGGAAGCTAGAAGCAGAAACTTATATTGGTACTTTACTGTCAAGGAGGTACCTATCAGGAGGTATCTGTGCAGTCTGTATAAATCATGAATGAAATAGAATATTACGACGTAATTACGGCAGATTTCTTCTCTTCCAAGCACATAATTTATCTACTCTGAAAAGACTAGCTCGGAGGGTTCTGCGATTCGCACGTCAAGAAAATCAGGTCAAATTAGCAGTCCGAGGAAGTCTCACATCTCCGGCGTGAGGGTCTTAACGGGACTGTAGCGCGATTCTGCAACTCGTTACCTTATTGTCGGTAAGGAGTGGATGTCGCTATCCCTCTCGTGTAACGACACCCGGATATCGAAATTGGTATTCAGGAACTTATGATACCGTACTTGAATAAAAAATTGTCGTTGCAGAATGAGATACCGACTTCGTTAGCTTGTCTCACGAAATCTGAGTCTAGGGCGAGCAATCGACTGGAACTCATTCCGTTTCCATGGTGATAAGCAGTGATGAAAAATGAATTGAAGAAAGGTGTGTGCGCCGGAGTCAGTGATTGTGTTTTGAATCCCCCAAATTCACTCCGTGGCCGAAATAGATGCTCATACCTTGGAAGTCAAAAATTGCAGTTTGGGATCACTTGACACTTGGGATAGGTTTTGATTTCAATTTGTTGTATCGTCTTGAGGTATTAATAAAGTTTTTACCGTTTTTAGCTTAAATGTAATATGCACTATGCCAAATTTATTTGTATAAATTCATGTATGATTTTGTTGAAATTTATGTTTTATAATTGGTACCTACCTACTCGGAAATTCTGATAAATATGCAAGTGAATGAATAAATACCTACGTTTACGTTATTTTCAAAATCCTATATTTTCTAATTTATTAACAACCTATTAAGGTCACTTGCATTTATTAAAGAAAACATAGGGGATCGGTATCTACAGCAAAATTAGATAGGCACGTACCTGGATTTCAGGGGATAATCTATTCAATCTGGAGCGTTGGAGCAATGGTCGAATTTCGGTTCATGGCCAAGTGTCGACTTATCCTAAAGGTTTTTCAGAACATGCAGGGATCAAGGAAAGAAGGATTTTGCCCATCTCGTAGGGTAGTACTCTTCTTTCAAACCGGGGGCGATACCTCTGTTCCCTTTCTTGCAGAATTTCAATTCCCAAGCAAGGAATTCGAGCGTCATAATGCCTGACATTATTATCCAAAATTCATAAGCGCACGAAAAAATACGGTAGGTAGGTAACAGCCACATATGTGGTGAAATGCGATTCTAAAAAGTAGATAACTACCCAACGTGAAATAGACTATATCACTCATAGAAGTCTTCTATATCAATAACTTCCTAACTACCTACTTATCAAGTAATTTTAACGTTTAAGTGATTTATTACGATGTTTTTATGACATCACTGCCATAAATTATTAAGTCTTTAATTTACCTACCTATTTACCTAGATAAGTACCTACATTGGGCTTATTACATCAAATAAAATTGAAAAAACATGCCAAAAGAAAAGTAGGTACACTTACCGTAAAGCTTTCTACCGCCGAATAGCAACGTAGGCCAAGTTTTTTGGGTATAACAAGCTTTCGGTACGGATAACGGGGGGGTCTAGAGCCGTCGAAATGCAAACGACCCCGCAACGACAATTTATCGACGATTAAGCGATAGCTGACGCTATTGAGCCCTTACAGAATACCAATCGTCGGTATTTAGTGTCATCGATATTTTTTGTTATGCTAACGACATTTCATCGTCGTTACGATGCCATACCGAGTTGCAGAATCGCACTGCTGGAGTCTGTTAAACCGATGAGCCGTCACCGACAAGCGATACTGAACCCATACCATCGGCTGAGTTGCTACCGAAATGTGCAGGTGTGAAGCGGGCCGACCAGCTGTTGCTAGCTTCCATATCGCACCTTTCCTATTATAGGACACGCTTCCTCTTGATGACGGGTTCTTCAAGACTTCCACCCCGTCCTAAAGAGACACTGCACTTATATCCTTTAGGCGCTCACCAGGTGCGTTCAATGGGAGTGAAACAAATATACCTACCAGGTGCCGCTCCTTCCGTGTTCAAAACCAACATCTGATTTTTCAATCCCACCAGTAATAATTCCATTCCATTCCTACACGTTGAACCACTCGGTCCCTTTCAGTCAAAGATTGAATGTACAACAGGATAACTAGTATACTAAACCGACAACAATTATTCACGACTACGCAGAAACTAATTAATCAGTTTAGGAATAGATTAGGGATGGGTCGAACAAGAGTAACAGTTACAAATAACATGCTATTCGAAAATAACGAAATCGTCGTTACTCAATCAATGAAATAGCCGTTTAAAAAAACGAATGACCGAACATGGATATATTTTACTGGTAAAATGTCCATGAGTCGAATGATGCGTCTGGAGTATTTAATTTTGCTGTCCATTAAAATTTCCATGAGTTACGGACATCGAAGTAAAACGCTACCATCCGTTATCAAGCTTGCTAGTTCGACAATTTTTTCCGTAGATCTACAGATCTTAAGAATTAATACAGGTTCTTGATGCAAATCAAGTTTTTTTTTTGTCATGATCTACCGGTCTACACCGCCATTTTATTTGTTAAGGCTTAGCATCGCTGACCTTATGTGCTATTTTATGTACTTCGTTATCCGTTTCTATTCCGCTATTCTGTTATATTTATGTTATTCCGAGGTTTTGGTTACGCTTCATTTTGTTGCGTCTTCGATTTGTTACTCCGTTATTACACTTGTATATTATTAAACTAAGCTATTTCGTAAACATTTACCTATTTGGAGAGTGTGAGAGAACAAGCATTAGCGTTATTCGAGTAGGAATGAAGAAATATACCTACTTAATAAACGTTTATTTTCATAATGGGTAGCAGGGCACAATTTGTCCCTCCTTGTGTAACACAGGTAGGTACCTTACCTACGAGGAAGGTACTTAGTAGGTAGTTGAGAAAAAGTAGCGTAAAATGGAGATAATATTTGAAATAAAATTGACTGCGATAGGTGAAAATAATCACTATGGTGAATAAAGTTGAGTAGGTACAATGCCATCGACAAGTGAAAGAATGGCGTATTGTAACAAAAACGACTGGGGAAAACGTGAAAAAACGGAAAAATGTACTGTTTCAACATATAACTGCGTTACGCATAGGTGACAAAAATTAACGATGGGGGGGGTGATGGGGGACGGGGGGGGGGGGGGACGGTGGATTTATTTCTGCTAATCTTTCAATTCAATCCAATTTAATTCTTTATTAAAACAAATATTTAGTACATAATGAAGAATATAAGTACAGAAACATGAGAAAACCAAGTTCATGAATGGGCCCCTAAGGTCTTGACGACCCGTCCAGGGGCTGGTTGTCACTGAACTAGCTTATTAGTTTGGATTGAGCGTGTACTTTTAGCTGGAAACAATATATATTATTTACAGACAATATTCAACTTGAGTGAAAAAAAAAATTAATGTATATATGTATGGGTATGTAGCACCTATGCCATCCATATTCCAAGACAGTAATTACCTTAATACATAACACAGGCACAATTACATATCAAACCTTTTCAAGAAGTCAGTGTGCAGGTCAGATTTGTGCATTTGCAGCAGGTATGCGCCAATTCTTTTTTTGAAGGATTTAGTCGACTGATCTGATTGTAAGGTTGTCGGAAGTGAGGCGTATATTGTGGGAGGAAGCCATGGAAATCGTCTTGTGAAAAAATCAGTGGTAGGGCGGGGAACTCGTGTAACAACGTGAAACTCGTATGAAATCCTCAACACGACAGCAACTCCGTCCAAGATAGATTTTGTCAAGGTCAAGTAGTGTTTTACTCAAATCAGGTGACACCTCAATCACATGGTGCGTGGTTATTTGATTCCTTTTACAGAATTTGAACGCAAACCTCAATTGTTCGTTTATGGTTCTTTCGTCCATGTGGTTTAATCCAATAAGGCTTTGTTTGATCTCGTCCTGAGTCATTCCTGCAGGAACTCCGTACATTGCAAGTTGAGGAAGTCTTTTTTGGGTCTTGGGACTTGGACTTTCAGTCCAATGTCGTGAAATTTAGGGCATGCAAGTAGAGCGTTTAGATTTTCCTTATCGGCAGCCCGAATCATGAGTCCTTTCTCACCCGAATTCCTAATGCTGGTGATTTTTAAGCCCTGGGAGACCGGATCTATTGCAGTCTTTATGTCCTTTTTGATATCATCAGCCTTTTTCGTGCTATTTTTGTCAGACGGGAAAATCACTGCGCTGTTATCAGCATCAGGAGTCTTTTGAAAAAATCAAACGTTATCTCATGTCAGACCCTGTGCTCACCCATTTTGACCTTGATCTGCCGCTGAAGCTAGTGTTCGTCGAAAATGCTGAGTGAAGCCCAAGAACGGTATCCACAGATTGAACGCGAAGCATGGAGCATCGTATTTGGAGTCTCCAGATTCAAGGACTACCTACCTATTTGGTAGAAAATTCACTATCACGACCGATCATCGCCCATTACTCCAAATCTTCGGTGAAAAGAAAGGTTTACCAATATTCGCGGCAAATAGACTTCAGAGATGGGCATACCTGCTGTCAAAATTTAATTATACCCTCACGTGTGTCAGATCAGAAGAGAATACTGCTGACTTTCTTTCCCGTATCGAAACCCCTGGACCACCCATCAAAGACGCTGAGAGCAGGGTTTCCTACATCAATTTCATCCATGATCAGTATCCATATCGAATCAATTGGAAAGAAGTCAGGCGTCTAACACGTACAGACACCATTCTCTCTAAAGTTGTTGGTAAAATCTGCAATGGTGAATCCTTACCAAAAGATGACACGACCTATACTCCATTATTTGTACGTCGAGAACAGGAGCTCACCGTAGACCATGACTGTCATATGTGGGGTTACCGAGTGGTTATACCACTCAAGCTGCGCAAGGTAGTCCTCAGTCAACTCCACCGTAACCACCTCGGAATCACCAAAATGAAGCCCCTGGCTCGATCATATTTTTGGTGGCCCGAGATGGATCGGCAGATTGAGGAGATTGCTTCAAATTGCGGTACCTGTACAGCCGTGCTAAGCATAATTGCAGTAAATCCACTTTTTGGCGGTTTTGAGTTAGAACGCTCTGGAGGTTCGTGGGTGGGTCCACTATCATATGCGAGTACAAAAAATGCGGGAAAAGCTCGTTTTCCCGCCTGAATCGATTAGGAATTTTGCAGTAAGCGCCACAAAAATATTGGGCGTTGCTAAGCTTATTTGCAGTTAACTCCGTTTGCTACGCTTAAGTGCAGTATCTCCAGTTCAATTTATTGGCGTTACTGCAATTTACCCTAGCAGAATCTAGTTACTGCACATAAGCTTAGCAACACCCAATATTTTTGTGGCGTTTACTGCAAAAGTCAATTCTAAGTAATGGTTTTTTAGGACGTCCGTCAGTAGTAAGAGACGTCCTTATGTTGTATTTGATCTGGTCAGCAGAGGACAACACTCAGATGAGAATGAAAAGAACCACAACGAAATCCGTTCTGAATCCAAATCCGTGAAAAAAAAACCTTAGGGGGGTGTGTGTGTGTGAGTCAGAATGTTGTGTGCGCTGATAACACCATGGATACTCTCTGATAACAGTGATATGCTCGGGCATGCGCACTGCGTACCTTTGAAACGGTCTATTCTCGAACGATTTGAGTGGGTTTTTTGGTTTATTATTTTCAATAATGAACCATTGGAATCGAGCATGAAAAAAAAAATTCTTACCCCCCCCTCAAAATTTGATGGTTTACGTTTCAAGGTATGTAGAATCCAAAACTGCAATAAAAATATTTCTGTCTGTCCGCCGTACGCCGTACGGGCCACTTTTCTTAGTTACCATGAAAAAAAATTGATGAAATTCGGGTTATAGGTTCCGTTCGGCGTCTAGTTGGTCCTCGAAGCTCGACGTTACTGTGAGTCATCTCTAAGGGGTTCAAAATAGGGGTTGAAATTTTCAAAACGCCTATACCATTTTTTTACGTAAATATTTTTACGGTTTTAATTAGTTCTTGAACTTGCGAGTTTTTTAAGACCATCCGGAGCATCGTACGTCCAGCCGTTCGTTCACAGTAAGGCCCCGAAGTTTGCACCGACAGGCATTTTCGACTCCTGTGTGAATGAAATTGTATACAATTCAAACCAAATCTCGTAACCAGAGACGCGCCCACAATAGGAATTTGTGAATACGGCCAATCATTGGTAGGGATCACCTGATTATATTGGCGGAGTATGAAGTCGAGTTGGTTGTTCTGTGATATTATTTAATTTGAAAAATGATGGCTCTTTTGGAGTTTGTTGGTAGGTAGTGAAACGTTAACAAACGTTGAAGTATTATTGATGGGTAAATTATTACTACGGTAAATCATTACTCAACGGTAAATTATTACACAACGGTTCATTATACCATCTACGTAGAAGGGGCTGGAGTTTGTTGGTAGGTACTTTTGCAACTTTTTTCACTCCTCATCAACAATTTCTTTTCAGAACTTCATTATGTGTGTTTCTTTTTGTTAGGTAGGTACTGTTTGTCATCGGCAGAATTATTTTAGCAACATTTAACTCGTGATTTAGGTAGGTACCTAGTAACGAGTACGGGGTTAGGTACTAACCTACGAAGGGTCTGCGATCTACATAATATGCATAGAATAGTACATATTATATTATATAGACGGGTTATCTATACATAGAGCTGTGATCTGTAACAGAAGGGTATTCTATACAAAATAATAAACCGTTGTGCAGGGATTTGCAGCGTTTTTTCATGCAGAAAACTGTCCAGTTGTGCACTACGTCCCTGGAATTTCGAAATTTACTTCTAGAAGAGGCGAAGGGGGTTAATGCTGAGAAAAGGTGGGTTTCGACAAAACATTGTGTGCACTGCCCATGGCTTAATTCTCGACCGAATTACATGTTACTTTTGATTTATTATTTTCAATAATGAACCATTGGAATCGAGCATGAAAAAAAAAAATTCTTACCCCCCCTCAAAATTTGATGGTTTACGTTTCAAGGTATGTAGAATCCAAAACTGCAATAAAAATATTTCAGTCTGTCCGCCGTACGCCGTACGGGCCACTTTTCTTAGTTACCATGAAACAAAATTGATGAAATTCGGGTTATAGGTTCCGTTCGGGGTCTAGTTGGTCCTCGAAGCTCGACGTTACTGTCAGTCATCTCTAAGGGGTTCAAAATAGGGGTTGAAATTTTCAAAACGCCTATACCTTCTTTTTACGTGAATCTTTTTACGGTTTTAAATAGTTCTTGAACTTACGAGATTTTTAAGACCACCCGGAGCACCGTACGTCCAGCCGTTCGTTCACAGTCCCCACAGGCCCCGAAGTTTGCACCGACAGGCATTTTCGACTCCAGTGTGAATGAAATTGTATACAACAGAAGAAATCTCGTCACCAGGGACGCGCCGACTTTATTGGTGGGGTACCTAAGAGGTCGAGTTGGTTGTTCTGTGATATTATTTCATTTGAAAAATGATGGCTCTATTGGAGTTTGTTGATAGGTAGTGAAACCGATTTTATTGGTGGGGTACCTATGAAGCATTATTGCGGCAGTTGAAGTATTATTGATGGGTAAATTATTATTACATAATGGCAAATTATTACACAACGACAAATTATTACACAACGGTAAATTATTACACAACGGTAAATTATTAAACCACGGTAAATTATTACACAACGGCTAATCTACCAAGAAGGGGCTGGATTTTGCAACTTGAACAACCGTTGAAGTATTATTGATGGGCAAATTATTACACAATGGTTCATTATTAGGTATATCTCCGTAGAAGTGGAACCTATACAGGTAAATTATTACACAACGGTTTAGGGAGGTACCTAGCAACGAGTACGGAGTTAGGTACTAACCTACGGAGATCCGCGATCTACATAATATGTGTAGAATTGTACATATATGTTATATAGACGGGTTATCTATACAGAGAGCTGTGATCTGTAACAGGAGGGTATTTTGTACAAAATAATTAACCGTTGTGCAGGGATTTGCAGCGTTTTTTTGTTCGACGCATAATTCAGTCTATTTGTGCACTACGCTACCGGAATTTCGGAATTTATTTCTGTAGGGGCGGGGGAGAACGCGCGATTTTCTGCAAATCTTGTGTCCGCTGCCCGTATTCTCAACTTTTGAAGCTGCCATACGACAGAGGTACATATAAGAAACAATAGGTAGGTATCAACCTTGTCTTTGGTCAGCCGAACAATTTATCCGCAATATTATTGGGGCACATAACATCACCTGCTCTAATATGGATAGTCAAACAGCGGGATCATGGCTGTTACTGCAATTAAGCGTAGTAGACGTGAAATAATTTTTTAAGCTCAAATGCAGTATCAACAACTGTGTGGCTCTTGGTGCAATTTAGCGTAGAGATGAGCATTGATTTATTAAGCCGAAATGCAGTATCCGCCATCCCACTGTAAATAAGGCTAAAAATAAACTTTTAAATTATGTGAAGCTATGCAACAGCCCCCTCAGTAACGTATAATGTTACTTTATGTGAAAAAATTTCATTTCTTGACTGTGGCCTGACGAAAAACGCTGCAAATCCCTGCACAACTGTTTATTATTTTGTACAGAATACCCTTCTGTTACAGATCACAGCTCTCTGTATAGATAACCCGTCTATATAATATAATATGTACTATTCTATACATATTATGTAGATCGCAGACCCTCCGTAGGTTAGCACCTAACCCCGTACTCGGTACCTACCTAAATCACGAGTTAAATGTTGCTAAAATAATTCTGCCGATTACAAACAGTACCTAACAAAAAGAAACACACATAATGAAGTTCTGAAAAGACATTGTTGATGAGGAGTGAAAAAAGTTGCAAAAGTACCTACCAACAAACTCCAGCCCCTTCTACGTAGATGTTATAATGAACCGTTGTGTAATAATTTACCGTTGAGTAATGATTTACCATCGTGTAGTAATAATTTACCCAACGTTTGTTCAAGTTTCACTACCTATCAACAAACTCCAAAAGAGCCATCATTTTGGTTTATAGTCGTGCGCGAACCTCCGAGCAGGAAACATCGGTCGGAGCTCTAGTGAAAAGAAAACAGTTAGTAATAATTATTATTTTCGCCGTATCAGGAATGATATTGTGAGGAAAATGGACGAGGAAAGCGACGGCGGCGAGTCAATCGCCGAAATTGTTGACAAAACATAACTGAAGGTTGTGCAACACCGGACCTCTACTGCGGCATTCCGTATCCAGGATGAGCACATCAACTCAGCATTTGGTGAGCTCTATAATACTATCATTGCCCTTTGTGAATATTTGACCCAAGCTGATCTCAAAATGAGCACTATGGCTAGCACAATTACTCAAAACACAAACAGCAAGGCTGAAACCAAAATGTATAGTACGGATGAGGATGACCTTGAACGAGAGACAAATTGGATCCTCAAAAGAGGCAAAGCGAAAACGAAAAGCATCATCCTCTCCGGAAGTATCAACCTTACCTAATCAACCCAAAGGGACATCTGTCCCTAAAAAGCAGGAAAATAAGGATTACCCCCCTCCACTCATCAACGTAATTGGTATCAAGGACTTTAAGGAGTTGAGCCCACTAATAAAATCGGCGACAAGTTCAGAGTGGAAAGTAACCGCTCTCAACAATAATAAGTGGAAGATTAATGTCCAAGATAAGGACGCGTACCGTGCTGTGACCCAAAGGCTGAAAGACGAAAGCCTTCAGTGGTACACGTACGAGAATAAGCATGGTCGTCCCATTAAGGTGGTAGCCCGAGGGCTTCATCACTCCTGCCCACCACAAGAGATTATTGAAGACCTCCAAGGTAGGGGTTATAAAATCCTAGAGGCAGTCAACCTCGTCAAGAAGGAAAAACAACCCAGTGAGCAAGATGCACCAATTACGGTGCTGAAAAAACTTCCTTTATTTATGCTCTCATTTGACAAAGAGGATGATATTAAAAAAATTTATGAAATTAAGCATATCATGAATCTAAAGGTTAAAATTGAGCCCCTGAGGAAGACAACAGCACTAATTCCACAGTGCAAGTCCTGCCAGTCGTTCAATCATACATACAAGTACTGTCAAATGGAACCTAGGTGTGTCAAGTGCGCTGGTAAGCACAATACAAGTGATTGCCAGAAAACAAATGAATCACCTCCCAAGTGCATCAATTGCAAAGGCGACACCCCGCGAACTATCGCGGGTGTGAAGTGGCAAAGGAACTTCAAAGGCTCCGTGATAAAAGGGATTAAGCCGGCCAGAAAAGACACAACCACCGTACCTGGTAGAAGAGAGAGTGTATCGAATTCTAAAGGTATGAGTCAAAAATGGTCCAAGGGAGAAGTCTCTTATGCGCAAATAACAAAAAATGTAAAAGAGGTTCAGAAAGTAAAACCCACCACAGAAAATATGCTAGCACTAGTGCTGGAAAAACTGGAAGACCACAGTAAGATAAATCAAATTATATTCAACAGGCTAGATAAAATAGAACTGCAACTTTCAAATTACAAAAAACATGGGCCATAATACACTCCGTATAGCAACCTGGAATGCCAACGGGCTAGTTCAAAACATGAAAGAACTAGAGATTTTTCTCAATCAAGAAAAAATTGACGTATGTTTGATCTCGGAATCAAACCTAACAAGAACATCCTACGCAAATATCAAAGGTTATAACATTTATCGCTCCGTCCACCCCGCCGATCGCGCTCGGGGAGGCTCGGCTGTGTTTATAAAGAGCAATATCAAACACTCGGAACAGCTGAAAATAGAGATCGAAAAAATGCAAGTCATCACAGTACAAGTGAGTACAAAAAACAGAACTATCAACATTGCTGCCATATACTGCCCACCTAGATATGTTCTGAAAAAAGATGACTACGTGGACTTATTTCGCGAAATCGGACATAACTTCATTATAGGGGGTGATTTCAATGCAAAACACGAATTCTGGGGCTCAAAAACGCGCAACCCGAAGGGAGTACAATTGTTTGCAGCAGGTCAAGAAACTAAATGCAATTTTCACTCTGGAGGAGGGCCTACGTACTGGCCAACAGATGTGAATAAAGTACCAGATCTCCTGGACTTCTTTATAGTAAAAGGAATATCGGGTAACTACATACATACTGAGGATAGCGATGGCCTCTCGTCTGATCACTCTCCTGTGATCATGACGCTAAGTGACTCGGTAATCCTCGGAGAAGAGACCCCAAAACTTACTAATAAGCACAGTAACTGGGAGTTATTCCGAAAAACACTGTCCGAAAGCATTGATTTACACGTGCCCATCAGAACATCAGATCAACTGGAAACAGAGGTTGAACGATTGACCGAAAACATCCAAGAGGCGTGCTGGTCCTGCACCCCAATCAACCGGAAGAAACCTTTCTACCATTCCAACTACCCTCTCGAAGTAAGGGAATTGGTACGGGCCCAAAGAAAAGCTAGGAAAGCCTGGCAAAGGGTTCGTTCTGCAGAAAACAAAAGAAAGCTGAATGCGCTGTGCAATGAGCTCAAAGCTCTAAACCAAGAAATTGAAGATGAAACATTGGCTATCAACTTGCAGAGCCTCACTGCTGGAAAAGACACGGACTATTCTTTATACAGAGCAACTAAAGGATTTAAGCGGCCCAAAATACCAATACCGCCTATTAAACGAGAAGATGGATATTGGGCGAGGAGTGCCAAAGAAAAGGCAGATTTGTTTGCTAACCACCTTGAGGAAACAATTACCCCGTTCCCAAGGCAGACCGCAGATGAGGATGCTACAATGATAGAAAAGTCAGATGAAATGGAAATTCGGCCTATTACCATTCAAGAACTCAAAAATGAGATCATGTTTGTGAGGTTAGCATATAGTGGACCCAACTCTCTGCCCAGAGTTGCTGCCCAGGTATTGCCCTCTTTGTGCCACAGATATATTTTATAGTAGGTAACTTGTCCCTGGGGATCTTGGTTAGGTTAGGGATGAGAACAGTAGTTTAACGGATGACAAGTTATTATTATAGTTTATTCCCCTATAAAATTTGTGATGATCCAGGTCTGTGCTGCGTTTCTTAAGCCGAAATTCATTCTCTTGTATTGATAGGCGCCGAACGGGGTGAGAATCGTTGTTTTCGGGACGTCGTTTTTGCTGATTCTGCAGTGGAAGATGGTGCGGGCGAGATCGAACGTACGGTTGTGAAGTCGTGGAGGTGAGGTACCGTGTACCTATCGGGGACGGTGAGTCTGTTGAGGGCACGGTAGTCTCCGACGGGGCGAATGTCTCCGTCTGGCTTCGGTACTACGTGTAGAGGGCTTGACCAAGGAGCTTCCGATGGTTCTATGATGCCGGCGTCTAGAAGTTCTGTAAAGTGGGCTTTCGCTTTTGTGTAGATCGCCGGAGCTAGTCGTCGGAGTTTAGCATGACATGGTGGGCCTTTTGTTATTATATGGTGTTCGAACGGTGCTTCGCAGGGTGTTTTAGAAGGAGCGTATGCGTCTAGGAGCGTTTGAAAACGTGGCGAATTATCTGTGGTTGAACAGATAGAGTTTCCCGGATGTACGAGGTTGATTGTGCCTTTGATGAAGGTGCTAGTCGCTGCGTTGATGAGGCGGGCGTTCGGGAGGTCAACTAGTAGGCCGTGGTACCGCAGGAAGTCGGAGCCGAGGATCGGTGTTGAGACGTCTGCTACTACAAATGTCCATTCGTATGGCGGTAGGTCGGGTAGGTGTACCGAGGCGGAGTGGTTGCCGTATGTGTTGATCTCCGAGCCATTAGCTGCTCGTAGGAAGCCGGGTTTCTTCGTTTTTCTTCGAAGTATCGAGTTAGGTACAATTGAAACATCCGAGCCGGTGTCTACGAGAAATTCTACTGCAGTCTTCTTACATTGGAGGAAAAGCCGAGAGTTGAGGTGAGTTCGCACGGCTGTTACGGCTGTTGGAGCCGTGCGTCGGCGTTTCCCGTCGGCTGGTTTCGCCAGGCGCATGGTTTGACGCATTTCTTCGCTCGGGATCCCCATCTTCTGTGGTAGAAATAGAACTTCTTGTTCGGTCGTTGAGGGGATGGTTGTCTGTGCGTAGAAGGCCGCATTCGTTGGCGTTGCTGGATCACTTGCACTTCCTCGTCGACTGTAGCCACACGAGGAGGTGTTACGAAGGGTATAAGGCGGTCGGCGGCCGCCGCGAGCTTCGTGATATCAGGTTCTACGCTGGCTGCGATGTGAAGGCGAAGGCTCTCAGGTAGAGATCGTAAGAAGAGTTGTCGGAGGAGCGAGGTCGGAGCTTCCGAGGGTAGAGCACGTTGAAGGCGTCTGGCGAGGGCCGAAGGCAGTTCGTCTGTCACCGAAGGCTGAAGCAGAGTTGAGAGCTGTGAGCCATCCGAGGGTGCGTGAGCTGCGATAAGCCGGTCTTTCAGCGTCTGGTAGCTTGCGGAGTGTGAGGCGACGATGGCGGTACAGATGTCCGCTTGGCGGGGCTCGAGCGCGAGGAAAGCTCGGGTGAAGCGGGCTTCAGATGTTTTCAAACCTTCCTGGGCGAAAATTAGTTCGAGCTGCGCGAACCAGACGTGCGGGAAAGCCGGGTCGAAAGGCCGCAGTTTGAGAGGTGCTTGTGTCGTCTCAAGTGTCTTCGTAGCTCTGGTTTCCATTTTGGTTTATTATTGGTTTATTATTTTCAATAATGAACCATTGGAATCGAGCATGAAAAAAAAATTCTTACCCCCCCTCAAAATTTGATGGTTTACGTTTCAAGGTATGTAGAATCCAAAACTGCAATAAAAATATTTCTGTCTGTCCGCCGTACGCCGTACGCCGTACGCCGTACGGGCCACTTTTCTTAGTTACCATGAAAAAAAATTGATGAAATTCGGGTTATAGGTTCCGTTCGGCGTCTAGTTGGTCCTCGAAGCTCGACGTTACTGTGAGTCATCTCTAAGGGGTTCAAAATAGGGGTTGAAATTTTCAAAACGCCTATACCATTTTTTTACGTAAATATTTTTACGGTTTTAAATAGTTCTGAATGAAATTGTATACAATCCAAACCAAATCTCGTAACCAGAGACGCGCCCACAATAGGAATTTGTGAATACGGCCAATCATTGGTAGGGATCACCTGATTATATTGGCCGAGTATGAAGTCGAGTTGGTTGTTCTGTGATATTATTTAATTTGAAAAATGATGGCTCTATTGGAGTTTGTTGGTAGGTAGTGAAACTTGAACAAACGTTGAAGTATTATTGATGGGTAAATTATTAATACGGTAAATCATTACTCAACGGTAAATTATTACACAACGGTAAATTATACCATCTACGTAGAAGGGGCTGGAGTTTGTTGGTAGGTACTTTTGCAACTTTTTTCACTCCTCATCAACAATTTCTTTTCAGAACTTCATTATGTGTGTTTCTTTTTGTTAGGTACTGTTTGTCATCGGCAGAATTATTTTAGCAACATTTAACTCGTGATTTAGGTAGGTACCTAGTAACGAGTACGGGGTTAGGTACTAACTACGGAGTGTCTGCGATCTACATAATATGCATATAATAGAATAGTACATATCATATTATATAGACGGGTTATCTATACATAGAGCTGTGATCTGTAACAGAAGGGTATTCTATACAAAATAATAAACCGTTGTGCAGGGATTTGCAGCGTTTTTCAATAATGAACCATTGGAATCGAGCATGAAAAAAAAAATTCTTACCCCCCCTCAAAATTTGATGGTTTACGTTTCAAGATATGTAGAATCCAAAACTGCAATAAAAATATTTCTGTCTGTCCGCCGTACGCCGTACGCCGTACGCCGTACGGGCCACTTTTCTTAGTTACCATGAAAAAAAATTGATGAAATTCGGGTTATAGGTTCCGTTCGGCGTCTAGTTGGTCCTCGAAGCTCGACGTTACTGTGAGTCATCTCTAAGGGGTTCAAAATAGGGGTTGAAATTTTCAAAACGCCTATACCATTTTTTTACGTAAATATTTTTACGGTTTTAAATAGTTCTTGAACTTGCGAGTTTTTTAAGACTATCCGGAGCATCGTACGTCCAGCCGTTCGTTCACAGTAAGGCCCCGAAGTTTGCACCGACAGGCATTTTCGACTCCAGTGTGAATGAAATTGTATACAATCCAAACCAAATCTCGTAACCAGAGACGCGCCCACAATAGGAATTTGTGAATACGGCCAATCATTGGTAGGGATCACCTGATTATATTGGCCGAGTATGAAGTCGAGTTGGTTGTTCTGTGATATTATTTAATTTGAAAAATGATGGCTCTATTGGAGTTTGTTGGTAGGTAGTGAAACTTGAACAAACGTTGAAGTATTATTGATGGGTAAATTATTAATACGGTAAATCATTACTCAACGGTAAATTATTACACAACGGTAAATTATACCATCTACGTAGAAGGGGCTGGAGTTTGTTGGTAGGTACTTTTGCAACTTTTTTCACTCCTCATCAACAATTTCTTTTCAGAACTTCATTATGTGTGTTTCTTTTCGTTAGGTACTGTTTGTCATCGGCAGAATTATTTTAGCAACATTTAACTCGTGATTTAGGTAGGTACCTAGTAACGAGTACGGGGTTAGGTACTAACTACGGAGTGTCTGCGATCTACATAATATGCATATAATAGAATAGTACATATCATATTATATAGACGGGTTATCTATACATAGAGCTGTGATCTGTAACAGAAGGGTATTCTATACAAAATAATAAACCGTTGTGCAGGGATTTGCAGCGTTTTCTTCTTGGTTGTTCTCTTGGTGGTTGATCTGAGGAGAGTGTGCTCCGTTGGTGGTCGCTCTCGTTAAGTAGGCAGCGGGAACGACGAGAAGTTCTCTGATTGGTTCGCTGTAGAGATGGTCGCTGGTTGGTCGCTTGTGAGAGGACGCTGATTGGTCGTGACGAGTGGTGGGGGGTTCGCTGTCGATCGCAAGAGGACGATGGTTCTTAAATAATCGGTTCAGTCCGAAGATGGTCGGGGCAAGGGTAAGTTGCTCTGACGATGTTGCGGTCGCGAAAATCCGATGTGGCTGAAATTGAAAGGCTGAAACGGACAGTGGTCCTGAAAAGGACCTTTGTAAATCCGCTGAAGGTCAAGGCGAATGTGCGTTTTGCGCGGTCGCTGGAAGCGAGAATGCAGGGCGCTACTCGCAGAGGGCAGGAAGCCGGCGAAGGTGCGTATCGGGCCGTCGCTAGAGGCGAGAAGGCGGGATGTTGCTCGCAGAGGGCAGGAAGCCAGCGAAGGTGCGCGTTGAGCAGTCGCTAGAGGCGAGAAGGCGAGACGCTGTTCACAGAAGCCGGTAGCCGGTGAAGGTTGCGTGTTCGTCGTCGGGGTGACCAGTGTGATGATCCAGCGGGAGCTATATTTAGGAATGAGTACACTAGACTGCTTGAGTCGGTTGGTGACTTGATGAATGCATGTTTATTAGATAATTACAACGCCTTTTATACCCCTGGTTACAGACCCGGAGGGGGGTAGGGGAACCCCGCTCCGGGAAGCCGCCAAGACGCGGCTTATACCTTAAGTGATGCTAGTTACATTGCTAGGTAGGGAGCAGCCGATCACTACAAAATTATTATCTCTATTTACAATTGAACTACTTATTCGATACCCTACTCTCTACCTATTCCTCCAAAGACTGCAGTCGAGCCGCGCGCGGATAATATTTTTGCGTTCGGATTCGCGACGCGGTTGAAGACTTTTGGGTTGTCTATGAACAAGTACTGACCTCGGTTTCCCTGAGGAGTATGCTAGCTTCCGACGTCCGGGTGTTGGCTGCTTCACCGGAGTGGCTCTGCGTCGGGTTGTTCTTTCAGTACTCGGAGACTTGACCAGAGACCTCCGAGGGTGCTGTCCGCTGGTGGGGCGACGGGTGCCGGATCCGGAGGAGGTGACAGTTCTCTTCTGGACCACTCCACGAATCTTGAACTTCAGTGATGTACGGAAGACGGAAGACGAAAGACGGAAGACCTCGTTACTGGCCCTGCATGGGGTTTTATAGTGCTTGCGTCAGCGGGGAAAGATTGCTCCCCTTCCTTCATTGTTTCGGCAGTTGGGTCTAGGATGTGCTGCTCAGGCGGATGATTTCGGAAGTGAATTTTGTACCACTTTCGATGGTATCTATTTGGCAATACGGTGGCCGGCGCGTGGATTGCGAAATAATCAACATTGATTTAAAGGTCTTGTTGTTATTTCGCAATCCCCGTTCCAATTCGGCTTCTGTTGTAGGTCGGGTTCGTCTGACGTTTGGTGATGTAAGACATCATGTGTTACTTACACATGCTTACATGTGCCCCCTCTTGAAGAGCAACGCGCGGGTTGCGAGTGCGGAGCGCCCGGCGCGGTGCGGATTTGATCAGGTAACGTTAGGCTTTGGTGGTGTGGAGGGGAATGTGTGGTTGTGAGTCAACCTTGTGAAGTTATTAGTTTCACAGCAATGAATGTTTTACATTGGGTCATTGGGTTTTATCTGATAATGGTTCTTTGCTATATAGGTACGAGTTGTCAATATAAATATAAGTACATACCTACTACATATCTTAATTGGATACATACATTGGCTACATATCTTAATGGTATATACATGCTGTTGGCTTATCTTTATACATGTGATTACGTCTGTTTATTAAGTGAAGGTAATAAGGAAACCTTTTTCTTATACTCTCAAAATATGTATAATATCTACCTACAATACGTTATATCTATGTTTTGTTTCCCCTTAGGTGTATATACATTTTTCTTCTACGCTGTGCTCCTGATATTATGGTGTCGGCTGCGTGATAGTGACTCGGGGTCCTAGTGGGTTAAGAACAATTTGGTTTGTGCCGACAGCTGATTGAGCGGTGCTTGGTTTTGATTTCTTGTTCATATATATGAGTAATGCTATGAGCCCTGTTATTATGAGATATGGTAGTTCGTGTCTGTAGTATGCATTGTTGTTGTTTGTATGATTCACTGATACCAAGGTACGTGGTCGGATTCGTATGTTCGTCGTAACGGTGGATATAGTAGGTTCGTTTTATGGCATTGTAGACGAATGTATTGTCGTTAATTAGATGTGGTATTGGTACATGTTGGGTGATTCGTGAAGTTTGTTGCTTGTGAAGTTTCGTTTCCTGTTTCTGTCTTTTTGTTTGAACATTTTGATCTCTCCGTGTTTTCAAGATCGTGGACGTCTCCCTTCCCTTGATTACGTACACTGTTTCCACTCGCCCGCGAGATGGATTCGTTGTGTTTTCGAATTGATCTATGCAGTTGGTAGTCTGTCTGGTGGCAACTGTCGTCGGATGGTGTATTTCCGCAACTGTGATGTGTGGAAATTCTTTATCTTCGGGCTACCTCGATGTATGATTTCAATGGCATAATTGCATTTTACCGTACGCGAATGGATTTCATATGGTCCCATATATTTTTTGTCCATTTTTGTGATACGTTTTGGGTCGATGCAACTGGTTTGTATCATCACCAGATCTCCTGGCTTGTACTCTATATATACGGTCGGTGTTTGTCACTTTGGGTTTGTCGTTTCAGAAAATTTTCGTGTTGTATTTCTGGAAGTTCGTTCCAGATTTGATGCAGTTTCTCGATACGATGTATGTCATCCGTCGTTGTTGGGTTCGGTATACCATCCAGTGGTTGGGGTTACGGCCGAATATACAAAAGAATGGTGTATGGCCATCTAAGCTTTTCGATGCGGTCGTATTCATGACGTATTGTGCCCGTTTTAATAGTGGGCCATAATTGTCTGTGTCTTCGTTGGTGTAGTGGCGTAAAAATTCTGCTATTTGTTTGTTTGCTCGCTCAATTTTGCCGTTGACATTCGGCCTTGCCACGTTTGATCGAATGTGGTTAATTTTATGTTTGGTAAGGAATTCCTGGACTTCTTTCGAACAAAATCCGGTGCCGTTGTCCGTCTGGAGTTCATGTGGATAGTCGTATGTTTGGAAGCGTTCCTCAAATGCTTTTATGATTTCTTTTGCGCCGCAGTTCTTCTGTTTGTAGAGGCTTATAAATTTCGTCATTGTACACGTGATCGATAAAATCCATATTTTGCGGCCAGATGGCATGGTAAGTGGTCCAAAATGATCTGCCTGATATCTATAAAATGGTATTTCTGGCGTTTGAATTTCTTGCATTATGCCTGGGGCTTTGCCTGTTCGTGCTTTGTTTTCTAAGCAAGACGGGCACGATGCGACGTGCGCTGTGACATCTCTTCCCATTCCTGGCCATGCGTATTTTTCAGTGATTCTTTTACTGGTGTAATATGCTGATGTATGGCCAAATTCGTCGTGAAACTGTATTACCATTTGTTTCCGAAGGCTGTGTGGTACGTAGAGGACCGTGTTTTGAGTTGTGCCTTGTCTCTGTCTGAAGATCATTGATCCGTGTGCGTCGATGAAGTATTTTTGGTGCGTGTTTATGCATAAATTTGCTTGACTTTTTCCCTGTTCGTTGTATTTCGTATATTTCCTGGTAAAATGGGTCTTCTTTCAGTTTTTCTGAGTATTCTTTCTCCCATGTTGTTACAGGTTTATTCTCTGCAGCCGTTTGTGATCTGGTTTGACCTGCTGTTATCGTTACTTTCGGTTGCTCGGTTACGATTGGAAGCATATAATTTGGTTCTAGTTCGTCTTGATCGAGGATGTCGTCCGTGATTGGGTATCGTGATAGGAAGTCTGCAAGGTTGTTTAGTTTGCCCTTGATGTGTTTGACCACGATCTGTTCATGATCTTTGATGGTTAGTGCCATCCGTAATAGTTTCATGTTTCCACTATTAAAGTTTTTCAAGTATTGTAACGAAAAATGGTCAGAATAAATTGTCAGGGGTTTTCCGAAGGTGTAATGTCTGAGCTTCGTCAAACAATGTGTTATGGCCATTAATTCCATGACA
The DNA here is from genome assembly GCA_954871275.1 of Leptopterna dolabrata. Lineage (NCBI taxonomy): Eukaryota > Metazoa > Arthropoda > Insecta > Hemiptera > Miridae > Leptopterna > Leptopterna dolabrata. The sequence continues at coordinate 49,838,397 of OX940980.1, forward strand.
ACCGCTGGTGTGGGCGTTTTATGGTTATTTAGGCGTAACGATAGAAATTCAATGATGTGTAGTTTTCCCGTTTTCTCGTCTTTTTGGCAGAAAACGGCCCCTACTCCTTTTAAAGAAGCGTCCACAAGGAGTACATTCTCTCTGTGTGGTTCCCATTCTCGGAGTGCTGGGGAGTCTGCAATTGCTTGTTTTATTCGTTTGAAACTTGCTTCATGTTCCGGTGTCCAGGGTATTTTTGCTGATTTATCAGTTAGACCTTTTGTTGCATCTGTAAGTGGTTTAACGATCTCGGCGAATTTGTGGACATGTTGTCTCCAAAAATTGCAAGTTGCTAAGAAGCTTCTTAATTCAGTTAGGGTAGACGGCATTGGAATTGCGTGTAATGTTTTGATAGCTTTTTGAGTGGGTTTCAATCCATTTCGCCCTACTAATTTGCCTAAAACTTCTGTCTCATATTGGAATAGCTCACATTTGCTAATCTTTAGTTTGAATGCGAACTTGCGAGCTCGTTTGAACACCTCTTCGAGTTGGGCTACATGGAAAACGATACCTCACAAGCTCATGTTCACTAAAACCTAAAAAAAAAACACCTCGAAACCCCAATTTTTATACACATTTTCCCCCATAACACCCCTGGGTGTATTCCAGTCTAGCTGCAAAGTTTCGGGACACAACGAGCTTCGGAGCATACCTTAGACGCAAATTTGTTCCATAATGGGGGCCCAAACTAAGTGCGGAAGAACGACGAGCTTAGACCAAATTTTACGTAAATTTAAGGAAGAAACTTCGTTAGAACCTCAATTTTCCATTCTTTCATCGAAATCGACTTCATATTCGGTCTCTTCGTCCTGAAAAACATGTAAAACGATACCTCACAAGTTCATGTTACTCAAACACAAAAACGCTGCAAAGTCCTTGTCACATGGGTTTATTATTATATTGGTCATACCTACAGAAAGGTTGGCTGTTAATTTTTTATTGTTTCTTTCACGTACAATAATTGAAATAGCTATTTCTGGTGGTTTCAACCAATTCTAGCCCCCAAAACACGAATTAGGTATGCTCCTTTTTTTTCAAATTATCTCTGATCATTGATAGTAGGTACCATTTAATCGTCTTGATCCACGTGTTGACACTTTTTCTAGTGTTATTCTACAAATCGATGGTGATTTCAGACGATTTCCCAGGTTTTTGACTCATAAAAAAATCAATTTTGGGAGCTGAACATCTGGTAGAACCTCAATTTTCCACTCATTGGTCAAAATCGACTTCATATTCGGTCTTCTCGTCCCCAAAAATATGGAAAACGATACCACAAAAGCTCATTTTACTAACATGTTACTAAAACACAAAAAGTACCCATTTTTATATTACACATTTTCACTCATAACACCCCCGGATATATTACGATCAGGCTGAAAAGATTCGGGACACAAGTAGGGCCCAAATGGAGCATGTGTGCGAAAGAACGAATTTTTTAGACCGAAAATGAAACCGGTACACGTGAGACGGCGTGCGGTGGACGGCGGACGGATATTGCATTTTTGGAATCTAGGCACCTTGAAACGAAAAATTTTGGGGGTGCTATAAAATTTCGCTGAGCGAATACATAGGTATTATAGGTGTATTATTCACAGAATAATAGACCAAAAACCACTATTTTTGCCCCAGTTTTTCACCCATAACACCCCTGGGTGTATTCCGGTCGGGCTGCAACGTTTCGGGACATAACTAGGGTCCGAATGGAACCTGCAAAAGAAAGAATTTTTTAGACGGAAATTAGAGTAGATATGGATTGTACGGTGGACGGCGGACGGACATCTTATTTTTTGAATCTACACACCGTGAAACGTAAAAGAGAAAATTTTGAGAGGGTGTTATGCAAATAATGTTTTGCTGAGCGATTGCATAGGTGTATTGCAGCGAACCAAATGATGCATAGCGATTGCATACCTATGAACCAAAATGATGGCTCTTCTGGGTTTGTTGATTGGTACTTTCGCAACTTGAACAAACGTTGAAGTATTTTTGGGTAAATTACTGCACAACGGTAAATAAGAACGAATTTTTTAGACCGAAAATTAAGTAGATAATGATGATATGGCGTACGGCGGACGGAACTAACATTTTTGGAATCTGCGCACCTTGAAACGTAATAGAAACAAATTTGAGGGGGTGTTATGCCTTTTTTTTGCTGATCGAATGCATATTATAGGTGTATTATTCGCTGAATAATAACCAAAATGGGTGTAAAAATAGGTATTTTTTGTGTTTTAGTAACATGAGCTTTTGGGTTATCGTTTTCCATGTTTTTTGGGACGAGAAGACCGAATATGAAGCCGAAATTGACCAAAGAGAGGAAAATTGAGGTTCTAACGAAGTTTCAGCTCCAAATTTACGTTAAAGTAAAAATCGTCGTTCTTCCGCACATAGTTTGGGTCCTCATTTGGGAACGCATTTGGCTCCTAGTTGTGCTCTGAAACCCGGTAGCCCGATCGGAATACACCCACGGTTGTAATGGGGAAAATCGGGTGTAAAAATATCGGTTTTCGAGGTTTTAGTTAACGTCAGCTTGTGAGGTATCGTTTTCCATGTTTTTTAGGGGGAGAAGACCGAATATGACGGTGATTGTGACCAAATAGTGAAAAATCGACCTTGTAACGAAGATTCAGCTCCGAAAATTAATTTTTTATGAGTCAGAAACCTGGAAAATTGTCTGGAATTACCATAAATTTGTATAAGGACACTAGAAGTCTACAGGTGAATGAAGATAATCAAATGGCACTATCACTGATCAAAGATAATTTGCCAAAAAAATAGGCGCCTAATAGTGTTTTTGGGGGCTCAAAATTGATGAAAACCGTCAAAAATAGCGATTTCAATTATTGCGCATGAGCAAAACATTACACGAACCACCAACATTTCTTTAGGTCTCACCAATAGAATAATAAGCCCATTTGACAAGGACTTCGCAGCGTTGCTTGAATTTACGTACCTTGAATCGTTAAAAAAAGTTTTTTTGAGGGGGTGTTCAAAAATATTTTTGCTGAGCCAATATATAGTTGTATTACTCACAGAATAATAAACGAAAATGGGTTGACGTCGATAAAAATCGTGCCCATTACCAGTTGCATGTCTGGACGCATCCTAATCCTCCTTGGGAAGACCCTATCATAGAATATTGACTTCTGATTCCTTAAGTGCTCCTTCATCGAGTAAGAAACCACACTAAAGCAAAGAACTCCAAGCCTTTACGAGCGCGTACCAATAAAATATGTACACAGGTACCTATCATAATAATAATTATTACTACCCGAAGCTTGAGCTGCAGGCACGAAAAAACCGCCGGGATTGAAACTCGAAATGTCAAGGACCCGAGTGGCAAGCGTCAAGGAAAAACCTTTTGCAACTCCCCACTGCTCAAAAGGTCCCGTAGACCCCTCCTCCGCTGTTGTGTTTCCTTCTCTCGAATCCTGTAAAATACCTACTGTTTGACTTCTGTATGAAATACCATCAGGCGATGGCAGTAGGTGGTTTAAAAACTGCTTACAACATTTTAGTCACCAGGCAGAAGGAAACTGGCCTTAGCAGGCAGAAGGAAAGGGCTCCGGCGGCACTTAGCTAATTAGTCGTCGCTAACTCCCTTCTCCTTTTTGAGGTGGGACTTGAGCTACGTCTACCAGATTATAATACATCTTTTACTTTCCCGACGGCTCTTTTCCCGTTGCCTTCCGACCCCGGAGATCGATGGAGCCGCTAATTCCAGTATTTAACTGAACGAGAAAAATGATTTACCTTTCAGGTCATTTTTTGATCCGCCATATTCCTTTCGGCGAATTTTCGAAACGATTACTATGGGTCCAACGTTTTTAGTAGGTACGAGGTAATTTGAAAAATATTTCATTACAAATCCGATATCAGGTGGGGTAATTGTAAACAAAATTTCCATTTTTCACATTCAACTTCTCCTCCACCGCTTGGGTTAATTCAGAAGGACAAATTTTGATCTTCATGACAACCAGTAATATCTGCTGAGTAGGAAAATATGAAAATTTTAACTCTAACTAAATTGGGGAGTGACTGAGAGCCTGTTTACATTTACCCCATAGACAGAACATTTAGGAATCCTGTTTACATTTAGAAATGTAAACAGGTATTTTCCAGTGGGGTTGACGTGGGGCGAAACCGTGGCAGGCCTAGTCATATTGAAGCTAGAAGAGGCGTCAAGAAGCATTTGCTTGACGGAAGAAGTATGTTTACAATGACCCCAAACGAATGTTTCCATTTCCACCATGTGTATGTTTCAATCAAGTTCCACTTGCCAAATTTTCAAATTTTTGACTAGGATGGTATTGAATGAAGAGATAAACCCAAAATTTAAACAGTATATTGCAATATACTGGAAAATTTTCATGAATAGCATCAATAGATAACAGTACAGTAGACATCAGTACTAAAATAGGTATCAAAGTAGTCTTAAAATCGTAGGTACGTAAAATAGTGGTAAAATAAAATGAGCTCCTTTTGCTTTATTATTCTGCGAATAATACACCTATGTATTCGCTCAGCAAAAAATTTTTATAACACCCCCTCAAACTTTTTTCTTTTCCGTTTCAAGGTGCGTAGATTCCAAAAATGCAATGTCCGTCCGCCGTACGCCGTCCGCCGTCCGCCGTATCACGTGTACAGGCTTCATTTTCGGTCTAAAAAATTCGTTCTTTCGCACACATGCTCCATTTGGGCCCTAGTTGTGTCCCGAAACTTTTCAGCCCGATCGGAATATACCCAGGGGTGTTATGAGTGAAAATGTGTGTAAAAATAGGTACCTGCTTTTTACGTTTTAGCAACATATTGGTACATAACATGAGCTTCTGAGATATCGTTTTCTATGTTTTTGGGGATTTTGACCAATGAGTGGAAAAATGAGTTCTACCAAATGTTCAGCTCCCAAAATTGATTTTTTATGAGTGAAAAACCTGGGAAATCGTCTGAAATCACCATCAGTTTGTATAATAACACTGGAAAAAGTGTCAAGACGTGGTTCAGGATGATTAAATGGCACTACCAATGATCAAAGATAGTTAAAAAAAAAAGAGCGTACCTAATTTGTGTTTTAGGGGCCAAAATTAATGGAAACCATCAGAAGTAGCTATTTCGATTATTACGCATGAAAGAAACAATAAATTAACAGCCAACCTTTCTGTAGGTATGTCCAATAGAATAATAAACCCATGTGACAAGGACTTAGCAGCGTTTTTCACCTTACTCGATGACTCAGAATAGTGACTTTAAACTTACAATCCACATTTCTTTGACTTTAACCTTACCAAAATCTTATAAATATTCCTGCGCTCATCCTTTTGAACTTCAGGGTGGGAAGGATGGCGTTCACCCGATCCCATGAAACTGAAAATTGGTCATTCTCGACCAATTTTAATTCGGATTTCCCATGGTCGACACTGTTCAAACCCGTGACCTCTAATTCATTCAAAACCTCGTCCACTTAAAAAAAATACAGATATTTGGTTTTGCACCCCCCCCCCCGCCCTCCACCAAAATTCAAGTAGAGCAAATGTATTATGTCGAATGTTTATGCCAAATGGGTCCATATAGGTAATCTCTTCCAAATATTCCGTCTCTAGATTTTGCAGGTAACCAAGTATCCATGTTCATCCGCTATACCTATCCATGTTCTTCATCACTTTTCGAGGACGCTGGGATCAAGTCGTTCTTCTTCACTCTGTGCCTGCCTCTTTGGTATTCGATTTCCTGGCTTTCTTTGGCTCTTGGCTATTTTTTGGATTCTCACTTTCCTTGCCTTTCTTCCTTTTCGTAACTTTCTTGGCCTTATTATCTTCAGCTTATTTCAGTCTATCAAAAACCACTTCTGCCGTGAGCGGTCTCCGTAGGAATGATGTTTCAAGCGTTTCCCTGTTCCTGCGTTCTTTCATGAATTTCCTTGAAACATAAATCATCAAAAATCAGGGGAAATTTCACATTTTATGGCTCAGAAATCACTGAAAGTGCATGCAAATTATTCGTCTACATTCACCCCATAGGGCAAAAATGTGTGGGGTGAATGTAAACATCTCTCTGCTCAACAGAAACAAGAGCTACAATGAAAATCGAAGGCACATCATCAAGCCAACATCCTAAATAAAGGATACAAATGGTTGAACTCACTTACTTACCGTTCGCAGCTACCGAAATGAGCAAAACGACGCGCACATCAAACTTCAAAATACGAATTTCTTGGCAGGGTTATTATCACTTGCCTATCGTGCGACGATCCGCTGACAGGAACACGCGGAAACTCCTTCTGTCTCCTCACAAAGTTGTATTTAGAAGGTTTACCAGGGATTTTAGTTTTACAAACCACCATGTGGGCGGTAATGACGCTTGTTTACATTTTCCCCATGTTTACATATACCCCACCTGACCTAAGGGCTTTCTGAATCAATACGTTTAAAATTGTTTCATTATACAGGTAGATATCTACCTATGTACGTATATTTATTTATAATATGTTACTTCGGAAGATATCAGAGTTTGGCTAGGAGATGAAAACGATGAAACCGCTGCAAATGATTACACAACGGTTTATAAGTCACCTGTATAGATGCCTCTTCTGCGTAGACGTGTTTTCTATGGTCAATAGCTGCCCTCGTGTCTCCCCACAAGAGGGCCCTATATATAAACTACTGGAGCCAGCCTGGCAATCGTATTTCACAAATATGCGGTGGAATCAGTAATTCTGTCATTTATTATTTGCTGTTATTCATGAAGCATAACGTTTGTTCAAGTTACCAAAGTAGGTACCGATCAACAAAATACAAAATAATAATATATGTAACCATCATTCTCACCATCATTCTTCAGAAGAAATAATATCACGGAACAACCAACTCGATCTCATGCAGTCATCCATGATTATAATCAGGTGTTCCCTAGCAATGATATCTGGGCTGGATGTATACTGTATCATTGACACTCATGTTTACGAAGCTTGTCTGTGCAACTTCAGGGCCTCACTGTGGACGACCGGTAGGTCTAAAAAAAATCCTCATGAGCGAAATCGATTCGAAAACGTGAAAAAATAAACGCTGCGCATTACTACACATTGGTTTATTGTTTACCTACGCGGCGTACGGCGTACAGCGGATGGACAGAAATGTTTTTGTTCCACTTTCAGATTCTACGCACCTTGAAATGTAGACCATAATAGTTTAAGGCGGGAGGGGGTTAATTTTTATTTTTATTTTGCATTCATTTTTTATTGTTTTATTTCTTTCATGGTCGATTCCAAAGGTTTATTGCTGAAAATAGTAAACCAAAAGTACTTAATTAGAATATCAATGGAAAGGGAGGGATATCAAAGTAGATTTACAGAAAAGAAAAGAGAAAGGATTGGAACAGATGAAACTGAAATACCAACAAGAAATGAACATGAACTGAGACACTGAAATACCGTTCTAAATTTATGGGAAAACGTTCATGAGTTGAGGATAAAACAAGCAACACTCAATTCAATGCACCTTATGCGTCCTCATTCATTTTGAACAGGAATCAGGAATAATTTCGAGTGAGAGTAACGGAGTCTTCAAATCTGCGCATCCTGACGATTGGACAGTGTTGTTTCCGTTGTTTGTAAGATGGAAACGGGAGAAAATTTTAAATGTTGTCTAATAGCTATAAAATATAAATTCCAGTAATATTGATGAGTAACCAACGGGTGAAAATTTGCTTTGAAAACTACGTAATCGTGATATTTAATTAAAAATGTATATCATCACTTCCGTGGCCTTCGTGGCAGATTATATTAATTCATGTCAAATTCATTAACGACTGATGAATGTGAAAGTAAGTAAATAATGTAGTTCTCCGCGTGATGAGGCCCTCGAAGGCACGGGTCGGCTCAACAAAAGGGCGATGCGAGGCGGTGGGTAATGCATATGGGATAACCGAGTCGCTGAATATTCTTTATCTCGTCAACTTTTATCTCTCCGTTGGCTTTGCCTCTGCTCCGCTGCGAATGGTCTTTTTCCTTCTCTCAGTCGGCTATCTCGTCTCTTGTACTATTATTGCAGTAAAATTGTTAAGGAAAAAAAGGCTGCTAATGTTATGTGAAATTCACAAGTCCCAGGCTCCAAGCTACAACGCTGAGGTACCTATACAAGAAAAAGTTGAGGCGAAAATGGAATTTGCACGTTTTCTTCGGTAATAATTTTCTGTTAAGCGCATACTTATCGTCGCTCAGCTCTTCCTAACTGAAGTGATGATCGCGCTCTTATATTGAAATGTTCATTCAGTCACTTTACTTTCTGGCTGATTGAAATTGATAGTGATATTAAATGCTCGTTCGTGCATTGTTCGTTTGGGTTACAGAATGATATTATCTCACCTGTCGTAGAACAAAGAGTAAGTACAACTCAATAAACGTCTACCATGTTTAACTGCACATAGCATCCTCGCGTCGATAACAGCTTCGTTCGCGGTGTGTTTTTCTGACGGTCAGGGAACCGTCTGAAGCCACTTTTCTGATCGTGCCAACACGCATGCGCCACCAATACCAACTTTCAAACTCACAATGGACCGGGTACACCGCGAACGCTTGGGAAGGAAATCTGACTGCAACCGCTGTGCAACCTGCAAATGTCTAACCTTCCTGATTGTGTGGTGTCGTCGTCGATCTTGATTTTTTTCTCCTTTCTGACGTTTGTTAATTTGTTATACAAATCATACCTATTTAGGTTTATTGAAAGGCTGTGACTCGTGCATGTGTGAGAAGTTCATATGTTATCATTGATCTCTGCTAATTTATTTCTTCTTTTTATAACAATAATACTAACGTTCGTCCTATAGGTCATCGTTGATTTCGGCTAATTTATTACTTTTTTCATTCTTCTACTTACTCAAGTCTTATATTACGATTATTCCTATGCTTCTGATGAATGGGTAGACTATCTTCTATATGTTCCTAGTTGTAATATAGTTCCATGTTTTGCTTCGAGTAGTCATCTCTTACCAATGTTATGCATTCCTTTATCTCAACTTGTACTTAGTCGAAGTACTTTTAATAAAAATAAATCGAAATCTCTGTAGTTTTCTTCCTAACTAATGACCTAATGGGATGATTATCAAATTCGGTGATACCAGTGTACTTCTGTGGAATAATTGGTGACTGAAGAAATACCTAATCGAAAGTTTGAAGTTCGTTGTTAGGTAGGTACCTAACTAATTTTGCTGATAACTGACTACACATTCTTCATTTGCTCATTTTTTTTTAATATAGCTATGCATTCGGTTTCCTCAAGGGTCAATAATCTGATAAAACGGCTGAAATCACCGGAAACGTCTACAAAAAAAAAGTAGCATTAACTGTGAATTCAGCCAGAAAAATACAATTTCAACAATCGAAGATAATTTTTCAAAATTAGGAGTCTTCGAGTGGGCCAAAATTGGCAAAAACCAACAATAAATTGCTAGGCCAGTTCTTGGAACACCCACCGTAATCGTAAAATTAGGTAGGTAGGTAAGTGGCACTAAGTTTTTCAATTGGGATATTCAACCGACCACCGACGCACGGAATAAATCTATTGGCAGCAATTTTGTATGTCCATTACAATTTTTTTGTTAACCCCCCTAGTTATTTGTGCCAGTAGAATTTGCGTCGTTTATCGTTATGGTAGGAAACTTGATTCAGGGACATACTTACCTACAAGTGCTCACTATAAGATCAGTCGTTGAAGGATATGGTGATTGAAATACAAAAGCTTGGGTAGTTATGTAAACAATACTATAATAAATGAATTCAAGACGCTAGTAGAGATGCCAATCAGTCCCTAACAGAACGGCCAGTGACGTCTTCTGGATGAGAATGAACAAAAAAAGTTTCCTCGTCGAATACAGGAAAAACTTCTTCCAGATAGTTTTCATTTTTTTTTCATTGGATGGAGTGTCCAAATCATCTTCCGATGACACCTCGATAGGAGTGATCGACCCCTCATCACTGGATGAACTCATCGCGAGAAGTACCAAAACGCAAGTGAGAGAAGTGCACAGAAAACTCTACTATACTACCTACGTAGAATGCTGAGAAGTGGGTAGGTAGGGTTATTAGAATGAACACACAGAACGAATAACGACGAACGACGGTGCAATGAGAAATGATTTGATTGGCTTAAACGGGGGAGCGGTAGTGGGGGGCGAGCAGTCAGAAAGGAGTACATCGGAAAATCCGCGGACTGATCTGACGGTCTTGGAACTGTCTTCGAACCGCCAGAAAAACACCACGAACAGCATCCTATGGATGCTATACAGTCCGAGACGAGTCCGCATGACCACCGCGAACGCCAAATGATGGATCTGACGGTTTGAAGACAGTCAGATGGCCACCGCGAACGAACCTAAATTGTAAATTGTAAATTGTAAGTCGGATCACTCAGGAATGGGGGTCGGTGCGAACGAACCTAACATGACGGTAAAAATAATTTAAACGTACCTATGATAATAAAATCTGCACATTAGGGTGGATAAAATGATTCCATCAATTAGATACCTACATTATTTAATTTTTTGTTATGCAAACAGTACAACGTGTAGTTTGGAAAAGTTGTACGAAAATTCCTTCCCACCCCGTAACTTGAAATTTGGTAAATCTGGTCAAGTTACGGGGTGGTGGTGGTGGTGATGGGGGGAGGGGGGTAAAAACCCTACTTGTTCTATCGTGTAAACAGTGTCATGGTGGCTGTATACAGGTATGGAGGTTTTCGGTAAAGGTGCCCCGTTTTGGAAAGCGAATCCAAAATTGTGGTTCAGACAGCTTCACTCTCAATTTTACAAGCAGGCACGCAGTATCACGAGTGAGGTCACCAAATATCACACACTTCTTGGCGCAATCGAAGGCGAAGTGACTGAGGGAGAGAGGGTGAGAGAAAGAGATTTATTGAAATTAAGGACATATTTATGTGCTACATGAAAATAGAAATGAAAAATTGCTTACAGCTTGCTATTAAATGAATGAGACGCATTGAAATGATGATGGATTACAATTTCGAAGGACAATAGCATAATTCATTATTATCTAAAAATAAAATAAAATATTCATGTACAATTATAATTTTATTGGTTTGCAGCGTCAATAACCCCACCTTTGAGTGGATAATTGAAGTTCTACCAAAGGTTCTGCTCCCAAAATTGATTTTTTTATGAGTCAAACACCTTGGAAATTGTCTGAAATCACCATCAATTTGTATAATAACACTAGAAAAAATGTCAACAGGTGAATCAAGACAATTAAATGGCACTACCAGTGATCAAAGATAAGTTGAAAAAAAAGAAGCGTACCTAATTCGTGTTTTGGGGGGCCTAAATCGGTGGAAACAATCAGAAATATAGCTATTTCAATTATTTCACATGAAAGAAACGATAAATGAACAGCCAACATTTCTGTAGGTGTCCAGTAGAATAATAAACCCTTGTGACAAGGACTTGGCAGCGTTTTTGGAATATACGCACCTTGAAACGAAAAGAACAAATTTAGAGGGGGTGTCATAAAAATTTGTTGCTGAGCGAATAGTTACATAAGTGTATTATTCACAGAATAAAAAACCAAGACTCGGAAAAATGCGGTTTGTCGTGAACTGAGTCAATGAGTGACTGAGTAATTTGGGTGGAAGCAGGTAATGAATAATTAATAGACGCGAGGCGGGTAGTTCTCCTGCGCCTCACCAGCGCCACCGTCGCACCCACGCAGTTCTCTCTCAGCGGGTCCTTGAACTGGATTATAGGGATCCCGGTAAAGGAGCTTTGGCTTCGGGGAAGCTCATTTAAATATTACACACAAGTTAGCTGTTGCTACCTCAGAGGGTTCGGTTTACTTCGGGAGATTACCGCTGGGACTGTTGTCATTCTGGAGAATTTAAAGTTTTGCGTGTGTGTGTGTGTGTTCTGCCAGATGTTGGTTGTTTCTGGTGGTTCCTACGGAGACTGCCTACCTCAAATCATGTTTTTGTGACTAGCAACGAGGACCGTGCGTTGCACGAGGTATTTGGGCGCATTTACAAAGTGAATAACGAGTTTCAGAATTAAATTACCGATTTCCCAAACCAATTTGAAGGGTTTTCGAAAAAAAAAAAGTCTTGCGTTCTAAATGCCAGATAAAAAATAGAAAATAAAAAATGCCATTTTCCCTGAGAATGGTGAAATTTGGCACTAAGAGCATGCCAACAAGTACGAACTGGAGTTCTCAACTACTGAAAATCTATAACGAAAAAAAATTGAAATTTCCAGTCATGCAGCATGGCTATATGAGCGAATTTTCAAAGAAATATTCGTGCTATTGTGTAAAAAGATGATAGCGAGAAACCATTCCACTTTTTGTAAAATTATATCATTTTTTCGAGATTTTAGCCATTTTCACCTATTTTTGTCCCTCAAAGTCGAATTTGACCCACTCTTTGTTTGAGAAAAATATTTTTGTCATGGAAATAGTCGTTCTGTCGGGAATCACCATCCCACTTCACGTCAGGTGAATGAACATTGATTTTAGCCTTAATACCAAATTTTGACCTCCAAAAATCCAAATTTGACCCATGTTCTGTATGGAAAACGCTGCAAAATATTAAACAACGGTTTATTATTTACCTACAGAGATGCTCCTTCTGCGTAGATCACTGTTTTCTGTGGTCAGTACCCTTGAGCTCCCCGAGGAAAGCGCTAAATCCAGTACTAGAGCCGGCCCGGGAATTGAAGTTTCATACAAATGGCGGGAGTCAATAACTCAATCATTCATCATTCAACAGTTTTTGCAGTTATTCTTGAAGCATAAGGTAAAAATGCACCGTTGTGTAATAATTTATCTGTATAGATGCCCCTTTTGCGTAGATAGTACTTATAATAAACGGTTTTGTAATAATTTACCGTTGTGTAATAATTTACCGTTGTGTCGTAATTTACACAAGAATAAACCGTTGTGTAAAAATTTACAAACAATAACCGCTGTGTAATACTGGTTGATGGGAGTTTGAAGGACAATAATATTGAGATTCGGGTGTTTTTGAGATAGTTATTTAATGATAACACAAGCTTTCAACTGCTCTCTGACAGTCATCATCAGGTGTATACCAGAAATACGTTGATGATGACTGTCAGAGACCAGTTGAAAGCTTGTGTTATCATTAAATAACTATCTCAAAAACACCTGGATCTCAAGTGTCCTTCAAACTCCCATCAACCAGTATTGAGAAAGAAGATCTTGACAACATCAATATAAACGCAAAACGCTGTGTAATACTTTACCTGTACAGATGCCCTAAATCGAGTATTGAGCCAGCCCGGGAATTACATTTCATAATATTGTTGTTATTCAAGTTACGAAAGTACCTATCAACAAACTCCAAAACAGCCATAATTTTTCAAATTAAATAATACCACAGAACAGCCAACACGACTTCATACTCCGTGAATATAATCGGGTGCTCCCTAGCAATGATTATCTTGGGCCAAAACCAATTGTTGCCGCGTCCCTGGCAATGATATCTGGGCTGAATGTACACGGATCGTAAGGAGAAGGGGGGGGGGAGAGGCAAGCTGTTACAGAAATGAACGCAATAATGGAGAAAAACTTAAAGGAATTATTACATCATTCAAAGATTTACCCAACCTATCACTCTTAATAATTTCGAATTTTTCAAGCACATCCAGCATGCTCCCTTTTGGACAGAAATGAAGATATTGAACAAACTGTCTGTCTGTAAGATCAAAATTGAAGCAATGACTGGATTCATTCAAGTGACGTGCAAAAGCTGAATCACCCTTATTATCCTGAAATCTTTTTCATGTTCCTTTATTCTTTCTCCAAACTTCCTACCAGCTTGACCACAATAGTTAAGTCCACAAGAACACTTTAATTTATGAACACCACTTTTATCTTGAACATTAATTGTATCTTCAACTGAACTTAATGGAGATCTGAGGTTATTTTTAGTTTTATTACTATTTATCTGGGATTATTATTTATCTTCTTGAAGTTCAGTCAAAGATAATATTAATGTTCCAGATAAAAGTGGTGTTCATGAATTAAAATGTTCTTGTGGGCTTAACTATTGTGGTCAAACTGGTAGAAAGTTTAGAGAAAGAATAAAGGAACATAACAACGATTTCAGGGATAATAAGGCCTTTGCACCTCACTCGAATGAATCCAGTCATAGCTTCAATTTTGATCTTACAGACAGACAGTTCGTTGAATATCTTCACTTCTGTCCAAAAGGCAGCATGCTGGATGTGCTTGAATAATTCGAAATTATTAATTGTGATAGGTTGGGTAAATCTTTGAATGATGTAATTCCTTTAACTTTTTCTCCATTATTGCGTTCATTTCTGTAACAGCTTGGTTCCTCCCCTCCTCCCTTTCCTCATTACCGTCCTATCATTTTTTGGCATTCTCATCCAGGGCCAATCAGAATCGACCCCCCTTCCCTCAATTTTTCCCTTCTCCATTCTTCTTCACAACCAGTCCCAATCAACCGCATTTCAATTTTTAACTATTTATGCGGTCACCTCTCTAATGTGCCCTCAGTTATTGTTTGATACTGACGATGGTTTGATCACCGAGACCGGTATAGCAGTGTACTTTTCGCGTTTTTTCGTTTATTAGTGGAAATATACTATTTTTATATTATTCCGTTTTTCTTTGACTCCTATTCTCTTAGAAAAACAACTGAAATTGTATTTTTCTGTATTTACTCACTGTCGTGGTTCCCTCACAGCAACCACTCCTGGTAATGTTAAAAGATTTTACCAAATAAACACGGAGAACGTCGAGCTAGGCGACGTCGAGGGTTTTTCCCTACCGCCATCTCTCCTCAAGAGGCATAACGGCCGATTGTAGACGGGGGACGGGTGGAAAAGTCCCTTTAAAAACAGCCCTTCTGGCCCTGCTCTCCATTCGACGATTCGACTCACGACCTGAGACTCCTTTCTTTCCTACCCTTTCTACGACACTCACTGTGGTCCACTCCACGGGGTGCTGGTCAAAAGACTCCTTGGGAGCAACTAATATATATACTGTGGTTCATGTTCGCAGGATATTAGTACTAGGTCCATCATGCTCGAGGGGCGCTCAAAAGACTCCTAAGGAGCAACCGGTATCTGCTGTGGTTCATGCTAGCGGGATACTGGTAGTAGGTACCTCTTCCAAAAGACTCCATAGGAGCAAATAATATCTGATGTGGTCCATTCTCGTGGGGTATTAGTGTAGGTCCCCATCTTTTCATCTAGCGCCTGCTGTGGTTCATGCTCGCGGGGTGCTAGCAAAAGACTCTGAAGGTGCAACTAATATCCGCTTCGGTTCATGCTCACGAGATATTAGTAATAGGATCCTCCCGGCCTTATATTGGGAGAAACCTTTTAACCAGCACCTGTGATCGCATTTGAATCACAATGGTGACCCCAGGTTTACCTAAAAATTTGCCCAAAATTTACCTCAAATCTGATGACACGCACACCCACGCGTACCACCACACTCACCCCTCCATACCACGTTCGGTGATTTTATATAAATTGTTCGCGATTTTAGACCATTTTACCGATTTTTGTTAGCTAAAAACTCATATTAGACCTCGTTAGAATTTTTAAAAATTGCTCATCTTCGAGCTCATCCTTTTGTTTGGCAATAAGAACATTTTGGCGAATTTAGGAATTTTCATCATGTAGGGTAAGGTCGTGTACCTTGAGCCACTTTATACTTTAATTTCTTTTTTGAAGCCAATTCTGCTCCGATTCAATTGATTTTGCTTCCTATCGTTCGAGGGACAATTAGGCAACCCTAATCTGTCGTTAAGAATATTTCTCTGGCTTCATCCTCTTCATACCGACAGTTTTCTGAAACTGTCGTAAGTGGCTCAAGGTAGAATCATAGCATGTACCTTGAGCCAGTAATGATTGTACCTAGAGCCACCCTCTTCCTCAGGTAAAAAGTGACTGCTAGACATAATTCAGCACTGAGAGGTTGTAGGATTGAAATGACTCCACGTATTTTGAGAACATATTTTATTGAAAAATTAAAGATTTCACTTAGTTTTCATCAGCCTTATTAATTCACATTTATAATCACATTTTTTCCACAGCCTACATTATTTCACGAGGTTGATATTTTAAACTAAATCACAAAATTGACTCAAAATTAAAAGAAAAACGCTGCAAATCCCTGCACAACGGTTTATTATTTTGTATAGAATACCCTTCTGTTACAGATCACAGCTCTATGTATAGATAACCCGTCTATATAATATGATATGTACTATTCTATGCATATTATGTAGATCGCAGACCCTCCGTAGGTTGGTACCTAACCCCGTACTCGTTACTAGGTACCTACCTAAATCTCGAGTTAAATGTTGCTAAAATAATTCTGCCGATGACAAACAGTACCTAACAAAAAGAAACACACATAATGAAGTTCTGAAAAGAAATTGTTGATGAGGAGTGAAAGAAGTTGCAAAAGTACCTACCAAAAAACTCCAGCCCCTTCTACGTAGATGGTATAATGAACCGTTGTGTAATAATTTGCCGTTGAGTAATGATTTACCGTAGTAATAATTTACCCATCAATAATACTTCAACGTTTGTTCAAGTTTCACTACCTACCAACAAACTCCAAAAGAGCCATCATTTTTCAAATGAAATAATATCACAGAACAACCAACTCGACTTCATACTCCGCCAATATAATCAGGTGATCCCTAGCAATGATTATATCTCCGCCAAATTTCCTATTGTGGGCGCGTCTCTGGTTACGAGATTTGGTTTGAATTGTATACAATTTCATTCACACTGGAGTCGAAAATGCCTATCGGTGCAAACTTCGGGGCCTTACTGTGAACGAACGGCTGGACGTACGATGCTCCGGATGGTCTTAAAAAACTCGCAAGTTCAAGAACTATTTATTTAAAACCGTAAAAATATTCACGTGAAAAAATGGTATAGGCGTTTTGAAAATTTCAACCCCTATTTTGAACCCCTTAGAGATGACTCACAGTAACGTCGAGCTTCGAGGACCAACTAGACGCCGAACGGAACCTATAACCCGAATTTCATCAATTTTTTTTCATGGTAACTAAGAAAAGTGGCCCGTACGGCGTACGGCGTACGGCGTACGGCGGACAGACAGAAATATTTTTATTGCAGTTCTGGATTCTACATACCTTGAAACGTAAACCATCAAATTTTGAGGGGGGTAAGAATTTTTTTTTCATGCTCGATTCCAATGGTTCATTAGGTAGGTATTGAAAATAATAAACCAAAATGGCAGTAGAAAGATGAGCTGTGTGAGAAACATGAAATTGCACAAATTGGGGAAGTTAGAAAAAAAATTTTGCAAATCACAACACATTTAGTCCCTCAAAACTCACGTTGAAATTGATTCCCCCTCGTCGTTGCTATGTAGGATACGGAAGAATCCTTTCAGAGTCTAAGGGCCACTTTCACCAAACTGCCTCTAATGTCTGATTAACCTAACGAAATCGTAACGGGAACATGCAGGTTAACCGGGGGGTCAGAGATTTACATTTCACCACACTAATCAGGGCATCAGTTTGATGTCGGCGTCAATTTGATGGCGGCGTTAAGGATTCGTTAAGTTAACGATGCAGTGTTGCCCGCCAACGGTTTTTGTGTCCGTTTTCGACGAAACGATGCCTCATCGGGACAGTAAACTGGTGAAACATCAAAATCAAAACACTTTGTAGGTACTCGCGAACGACTTCCGACTATGACATACGAATGCCGTCGCCTTTCAACTCAAACTCAAAATAGGACTTCACGGCACAAAACGTAAGTATAATTTCAGAGGTTTCTTTTCAATATCCTACCAAGCACTGCTGGCAATGCGTTCATGTATGCTTACATGTAGTATCTAAGTACTAAGTAGGTACGTGTATTATCTGGAGGATCTGAAAAGAATCAGAACGCAAACTAACATGTAATATCCTTTATAGTACATGTACCACCACAATTATACACAATTTTAGGGAAATATAACTTGATATTAACCTTAACGTGACCACTTTGCCAGTGCACCCCAAAATTGGTCAGCTTCTGCTGTGTAACTCTTATGCCGTTTTTGAAAATATGAAACAATACAATCTGAATCTATTTCTGACGTGGTCTTGGTTGTTCCAGGAATGGAAAAAATATGCTCCTAGAAAACCGTGGGCCCCCACTTCTGCGAACAGGAAAAACTTATTCGTTACGATGTTTTGATGTATCGGTTGTGAGGTTATTTTGATTGCTGTACTTCCTTTTTTGAAATACAATACATTTTGTTCTGTTAATAAATAAGCATTATTATCTACGACAGAGGTGCTCCTTGTTAAGTATAACTTCCTCTCCTTTTGATTTATTATTCTGTGAACAATACACCTATGTATTCGCTCAGCAAAAACATTTTTTATAACACCCCCTCAAAAGTTTTTCGTTTATTCAAAATTTGTGGAAACCTTAAAAAATGCTATTTTAATTATTGCACATGAAATAAACAATAAATGAACAGCCAACATTTCTGCAGGTCCAATAAAATAAATAAACACATTCATTTGACCTCATAGGGAAGGCATGTTGGAATGTAATAACTACTCACTAGGTAGTAGATACATTATTTAAAAAAATTTATTGTACATATACTCAAAGCATAATATTTTATATACATAGAAAGAACTATAATATGTATATAATATACATTATATACATGCTGCTAATCGTCCGTTAACCTCTTAATTGGTGGAGGGTCCACCAATTAACTTTAACGAAATCTTTAACGGGCACGTTATCCCTTCTCCTTAAAGTTTTGGTTATCTTGGGGGTGGTGAAAGGAAAATCGCTCTGATGTCCGATTAACCGAGGCCGTTAAAGTTAATCAGGTCGTTAAATAGCTGGTGAAAGAGGCCCTGATAGGTTTATTTGACAAACGTCCTCAACATTGGGCCAAACAAACGACGACTTTTGTCTTCTTGCGAATTTCATCGTAGCGTGGAAATTATCGTAGATTTCGATAATTCTCCCTACATAGTATTTTGTTCCATTAGGGCAAGCAAACTTGACTAGAGCCCATTTCCCCAGATTGTTGCTCATTATTTTTGCATCCCAGGCAACCTCTACTGGATCTTCTTCATCTAGTCCAAAGATTTCGTTGACATCGAGTTCACTTTCCTCTGATTTAGAGTCATTATCCAACTCATCCTCTTCAGTCGATACATCGTAAGTCGTCTTCTTGGGGCGTCTCGCCTTCTTGGCAGGAACCTTGTTAAAAAGCTGTCGAGTCTTCTTGGGGCGTGTAGATTTTTTGGCAGCAGCCTCTTCCTCCAGCTGTGACTTTTCGGGTGTGCCGGTAAGAACTCGGGATTTTCCCAGACGGCGCCCTTTCCTGGATTTCTCACGATGCTGGGCCTGAGGTAGAGGCCGAACTTCCTTTGGACTGACGTAGTTGGCAGGTTGTGGAGGGCTTGACAATCCATCTCCGAATCGAAGAAAAGACTGAGCAATCATCCCATCATCGGAGTCTTGATGAGGATGAGCTTCAATGCAATTTAGGGTAAAATTGTTGGAAACGCTCGTTGAAGGGAAAGCAGCAATGTCAGGGGAATGGGAACTGGTCGTTGGCTGGGAGCTGGTTGAAGGGGACCTACCCAAGGTCAGATATCGTCTGGAGTGACACACAAAAATAAATAAACACATATAATACACATATAAATTTCTGTTAAAATCTAGGGATGAAATCAGGATGCTCTTGAAAGGATTTGCCTCTAAAACGATTTCAACAATTATTTATGTTCAGTAAATTTTGGAAAAGTTGTAATTGCTTCATTTTCTATGAAAATTCGCTCATTGTTGCCAATAATAATAATTATGTTTTTGTAAAGTCAAATCTTACACATTCTATTTTTGCGATTATTCCTCCCCCCCCCCCCCCCCTTCCCCACCGCTGATTCAACAGTTCTGGTTACGCCACTGTGTTCTGTGATGTTAGAATGAGAGTTTGTTCTCGGAGCGTTAATTGATTTGCACTCTCGGAAATGTAAATAAGTCGAATCTGGTGGCTGATGGTTGTTGAAACCGCAGTTCGCCGCTCGACGGGAAATCTGGTTTGATTTCCGATGCTCGGAGGACTCTGAATATTGTAATAACAGTAAGCGTGTAAGGTAAATTGGATGGGATCCCCCCCCCCCCCACCAAACGCTAACGGTCACCTCACCTCACACCCGCTTGCCCGCCCGCTCATCCCCGCTCCGCTCCTCAGGGCCTTTATACAGTATTGATTCGCCCCCTCGCCCGCCCGCGCCGTTACCGCGACTCGACGCCGCTCTCTGTGATCACGGCGATACGATCTTCAAGTTAGCTGTTGCTTATGTGACTTATCGAGCGCCTCGTCCTCCTCCACACCGCCTCGCCCGCCTCCTCGGGCTACTCGTGTCACACAGAAACCGTTCATGTCACCGTTTCCCTCCTCATGTCAACGGTGATTTTACCGCCCGTTTGTCGTGATATTCCCTGTGATGACGGTTGTTCTCCCGCCGTTCCGACCCGGCGCCCCCCCCCCCCCCCCTTAACAACTCGAATGAGCCGCTAACGTGTTGAGCGCGTTTATTTACCACCTAAACCGCCTTCTTTTCTGACGCGACCACACGTTAAATATAAATCAATCACGTCGCACGGCACGTCCGTGTCAAGTGGCATTTCACTCACGTACAAATAAAATTACTCATCAGTGAATGTTCTTCGGTGAACTTTACATTGAAATAACGACTGCCCAAGCAAATCTGGTCGTTATAACCGATTGCTGTAAAAGTAAACTATAAAGAAGATTTTTTAGTTCCCATAAAATAATAAATAATAATAAATAGTTATGCTCATTTTTCATACTCAATTTGGTACGAAAACACGTTGAAAATGCATTTCTGTAAAAAATGAAAGCAATAACTTATTGAAAACATGAAAACATTAACTTCTTGAAATTGAAAACATCCACTTCTTGAAAACATTAACAACTGAAATTATTCATCATCAGTGAATGTTTTTCGGTGAATTTTACATTGAAATAACAACTGCCCAAGCCAATCTGGTCGTTATAACCGATTGATGTAAAAACAAACTATAAAGAAGTTTTTTAGTTCCCGTAAATAATAATAATAATAGTAATAATGTTTATTTGTCATATTCAAATTGGTAAAATAACATCTGTTGAAAACGAAATGCGTTTCTGTACAAAAATGAAAACATTAACTTCTTGAAAAAATTAAAACATCCACTTCTTGAATACATTAACAATTGAAATTACTAATCATAAGTGTATACCAGTGAATGTTCTTCGGTGTATTTTACATTGAAATGACGACTGCCCAAGCAAATCTGGTCGTTATAACCGATTGCTGTAAAAGCAAAGAAGTTGTTTAGTTCCCGTATAATAAATAATACTAATAATGATGTTTATTTGTAATAATATTAAATTGGTACAAAAAAATTTGTTGAAAATGAAATGCATTTCGGTACAAAATGAGAACATTAACTTCTTGAAAACATGAAAATATTAAATTCTTGAAAAAATGAAAACATTAACTTCTGGAAAATATGAACAATTGAAATTATGCATCATCAGTAAATCAGTGAATGTTTTTCGGTGAGTTTTACATTGAAATAACGACTGCCCCAGGAAATCTGGTCGTTATAACCGATTGCTGTAAAAGCAAACTATAAAGAAGTTTTTCAGTTCCCGTAAAATAATAATGAAATAATAATAATAATGTTTACCTATTTGTCGTCTTCAAGTTGGTAGGTACAAAAAAAATTTGTTGAGAATGAAATGTATTTCTGTTCAATAATGAAAACATTTAAGCTTCTTGAGCATCTATTAGCCATATAGGGTATATTTATAAGTACATGAGGTGAATAATAAGTTATGACCGGGCCGGATAGTTAAAACTGAGGCCCAGCACGGACTCTGAAGTTTTCAATTTTTATTTTGTTCAATTTTTATTTCAATTTTTATTTCCCTTTAAATTTGTTTATTTTTGCTTCAGTTTTTAGTTATTTTTCTTCAAACTGGCAAGAGGTGTTCGAGTTTGTTTTCGAGTAGAAATTTATCTATTTCTTTACGGAGTAGATTTCCTTTATTTATCTTCAATAAATCGACAATGTTTTCGAATTTTTTGTTAATTAGTTGCATTCCTCTGATGGTGATTCACCTGATAATCTTTCATAAGTTTCGCAAAATAATCTTTTATGAAAATAAAACGAGCGGATGAGCAGTAAAGTTCGATCTTGTTTTTCGTCGAGAGAGGATCGCTGTCTTATCGCTGTGCTGTCGCTGTCTTATCGCTGTGTTCGAGCTTATCACTGCTGAGCTCACCTCTATAACGGGCCGCTTGCCGACTATTATGGATTGCGCAAAGCGTAATAGGGATGTTTTCTTCCCTCGAAAAACTGCACGGTGTTACGGGTGTAGGTAATCGTCCATTCCATCCTTCCTGTACCGGGTTGAGGACGCGCATGAAAATTACAAGAAACTAAAAAGTAATCTCAGAGAAACCTGGATGTGCGACACTTGCAAGAATTCAGCTCCCAGGGAGACATTAATGTCAGGTAAGGGTAAGAAAACGGCGGCTCTGAGTTTGGGCCAGTGGTGTGAAAACGCGATGGGTTTGGGCCAACAATGGAAAGATGTAAGGAAAATTTATATTACCATAATCGGTCTGAATCAGTCGCCATGGAAGTCGATATTATACCTGTTACACACGGCGCCGCGGCAACACGATCCCTACTAAATCGAGTACTGAAGGAATGAGAGTTTCATAAAAATGCGCGGGATCCAAACCGTTTTGTAATAAAACGCTGTGTAAGAAACCTTTGTGTAATAATTTACCTGTATGGATGCTCCTTCTGCGTAGATCACTGTTTTCTATGGCCAATACCCTCGAGCTCACTCCCACCACGGGAATAAAATTTCTTAAAAGTGCACGGAATTCAATAATTCAAAAAGTAACAAATTATTTGTTCACTCAGTTCTGAGATGCGATCTTTGGGGCACGTTCACCAGTTCAGCCGAGTCCCTAATCCAAATTGTAATTGTCCCGACCTAAAAATCACGAAAACGGGGTTTTGATAGGGTTTATTCAATAAAAATTATTTATACAAATTTAATAGTTTAATCTATATAATATATAAATGAATGCATGTTTTTGTCCTTTATGCGCGGCCGTACCGTTCGTCCGATTGGAATGAAACTTTTTCTAACTCATTCCTTGCACTCCCGGGACGGTCATAGGCTATCGGAATCTTCCCCAAACCTACTCCTTATCGTCGAACTGGCCGCCCTTCGCAACGGGTAAATACGCCGTAAATAAGGAAATGACGTCATCGGACCAACTTTCGGAAGCGATGACGGTCGAAACCGGAGTGGCTGAAAAGTTATTTTCTTCCTGTTTCCAACGACACCAGAACGATTTCTGTGCGATAAACCGTTCGTCCACTATAAGAAAATGGTCAAATAATTACAGTCACTCTAAAAAGTTAACTAGAAAAAAGTGTTACGCGTTTGTATGGCAACTACTTGGAGATGAAGTGAACCCGTACCAATCTCAATCAAAGTGAACGCGAATTATAGCAGGTACCTACTAGAGTAAATTCCAATGGTTCATTATTGAAAATAATAAACCAAAAGTAGTTTATTCGACAATATTTGTTTTTTCCGGCTGCAACGCGGCGGGTAACCGGCTAGTGACTTCTAAAAGAGTCTTGTCTTAAAAATAATACCTGTCAGTACCTTGAGCTATTTCATTCCAATGGTTATCTTCACTATGTTGATCAGCCAGCTGGAGTACAGGGTCGATCCGCCACGTGTATCGACCATATTGCAGTTCGTACCTGAGCAGGTAAAATGTACCCAGCCTGTGCCTGTTTGAGATGTGTAAGAAGAAGATGCGTTGAAAGATGCGTTCAGTTCCAGGAGTTAACTCCCACCAGTTCATTCAGTTCTGAGATACGTTCTTTGGAGGACCGAGCACGTTCACCAGTTCAGCCTAGTCCCTAATCCAAATTCTGATTGTTCCGACCTAAAAATCACGAAAACGGGGTTTTGATAGGGTTTATTAAATAAAAAGTTATACAAATATAATAGTTTAATAATATATATTTTCATACAAAACCACAATGGTTTGGAAAATCCATCACAATCAAAAATGTCGCAAATGTCGCTGGAATCTAATAAGTACGATAAGCAACGAGTGGTGAAGGGAGGGTCGATGAACGGATGAACTGGTGGGAGTTGGGAACGCGAGGAGTTGCGAACGCGGGCGAGGCGGAAGAACGGCTGAACGGGTGAACTGAGGAGTTGTGAAAATGGAGGATCGGCGAGCGGGGAAGGGAGGAGCGATGGGATCGGCAAGGGGGGAAGGGAAGAACTGTACGAACAGAGAGGGGTTGATGAACTGATGAACGGATGAACTGGTGGGACTGATATGAGGAGTCGTGAAAATGGAGTGAGGTTAGGATCGCCCGTTCAGTGAGAACGTCAACTCTTTGGTCATCCGTTCAGTTGGGATACATTCAACTGAAAGATCCGTTCAGTTCAGATCCGTTCAGTGCTGAACGCCACATCCCTAAACAACTGTGTGCTTGTGTTCTTGTGCTTGCTAATAAACCGTTTAAACCGATTACGCATTTAAGTGGTGTCAGAAGTGGGATGGAGAACGACAGGAGAGATGGATCTGCAGAGTACTGGGAAGTGGCCGGGTAATTCCGCGTGAAGAGCCTGCACCGGCAGACGAATCTTCGGCACCTTCTGAGGCCTTCTGAGGTGTGCAGGCGGCGAGTCCGAATTCTCATGGGCGAAGTGAGGGATGTACTGCGCAGTTTTTACCACACCGAAGTCCGAGAGTTAATCTCGTCCCCCCCCCCCCCCTCGCAGTCGAGTGCTATCCCAGCAGCACCGGAGCCACCCCAGCATACAGGTCTTCCTATTTCCTTCAAACCGGCTAAATTCGATGGGACTTTGCCGTGGGATGACTACCGTACCCACTTCGAAACCGTGGTGCAGGCCAATGTCTGGAATAGGCCGACCACGTGGTCGGCTCTGGCTTCCTCCTTGACTGGCCCTGTGGAAATTGTTGGAAAACACCATAAACTTGTATAATAACACTAGAAGTAGCAGGGTAGAAGTAGTAGGTATGTCCAATAGAATAATAAACCCATTGACATGGACTTTGCAGCGTTTTTTGAATCTACGCACCTTGAAACGTAAAAGAAAAAATGTTGAGGGGGTGTTATTCTTCTGTTATAATACATGGGTGTATTATTCACAGAATAATAAACCAAAATCCCGCTATGAGCAGTGTCGTGATGTCCTCCCAGAATATCACTTTCCTATGTTTATTAGATTGTACAAATAAACTGAACGGATGAAGAGGCGTACGTGACAACGCAGGGCAGACCCTTCTCCCTCCAACCATCCCTCAGTGGTCGGCAATGACCGTCAAGGGACTGGGGGAGGGTGGAAAGGGTTCTATAAAACCCGCCATTTTCACCTGTTTCTTCATTCTACGCTCAAACCTCAAGTCGATGACTTCTCTCTATCTCCTCACGCCTCCTTACTCCATTTATTCAGTAGAAATTCGCCATTTATTCGGTAGAAATTGAGTACCTTGGATTCGTGTTTGCACATGCGCAGTGTTGTACTAGTGATCCGATCGTTCTGTAATTCATAGGGAACCATCTAGGAGCTACACCACAACTATCCACCGAATTTGAACAAAATCGGGCCATTGATTTGCGAGATATTTTGTAAAGACAAGTGAGAGGTAGGTATGACGTACGGCGGACGGACAGAAATTGTCTTACCTATTCCATTTTCGGAATCTATGTAGGTTCCTTGAAAAGGAAACCATCACATTTCGCTATGGGATTAAAATGGTTTTCTTCGTGTTTGATTCTAGAGGTTCATTATTGAACATAATAAACCAAAAACTCCCGCGATTCATTGTTTATTTTTCTTTTATAGAATAGGTACTTGGCTGAATAGATCAGGATATGTAGAAAAGCTTTAGAATGTGGGGTGGAATAATTCTTGTGTAGGTAGGTATCTAAAATTAACCAACGTTATCCCACTAGGGACCTTTCGCCAACTGTTACTTTCAAGAAGAACAAGTTCAGAATGCGTCGAGTGGGAATAGATGAAATACTCCATGGAGAGAGATATTCACAACATTGCCGAGTGCTAATTCAAGCACATCAGCTGCCATAAGCCTGGGCAACCTCTCGTGTGGAGGAGAGCCCTTCAAACGCTAGTTAGCCCCACAAATAAAGTCAAGAGGTTTTTAACTGCAACACTCTCTTCCGAGTAAAAGGTTGAATCGATACTCCGTCGTGATTTACAAAGCACCAGTCGTCGGATGAGTTATTTATAGTCCTCTGTCATGGCTTTTAATTGCGCTTCCACGATTTGAAAGTGTAAATTCATAGAATATTTTAATGTATCTTCTTCTCTTGGCGCTACAGCCCACTGTGGACCTTGGCCTCCCGAACAATGTTCCTCCAACGAACTCGGTCCTCAGCAGCTTCCCTCCAGTTCGCCACCCTCATAGTCCTTAGGTCATCTGTCACATCGGCCAGCCATCTTCTTCTTGGTCTTCCCCTCCTTCTGTTGCCATCCATCCGATGATCCATGATCTTCCTAGGATTCCTATAGGTGGGCATTCTTTGGACATGCCCGATCCAGCGGAGTCTCTGGGCCTTGATGAACCGGACGATGCTTTCCTTTTCAATTAATTTGTCAAGCTCTTCATTATTTCGAATCTTCCAGACTCCTGCCACACATTTTGCACCGAAGATTCGTCTCAGGATCTTTCGCTCAAAGACAAGCAGAGAATTTTCGTCCTTTGCAGACATCGTCCATGCTTCGCAGCCATAAGTCACAATCGGCCGAATCAGGGTTTTATATAATTTTAGTTTTGTTGTCCTGGACAACAACCTAGACCTGAAAATCTTTATTGCAGCGTAGTAGGCTCTTCCCCCTGCAACTATACGCTTCTGTATTTCGTCACTAACTTTGTTCTCTTTGTTCAAGAGAGTGCCCAGGTATTTAAATTCAGTGACGCACTCAAAAGTCGTGCCATTCAGGGTAACGTCCTCCGGATCACGCTGACCGGGAGCAGACAGTTTCATGTACTTGGTCTTGGAGGTACTCACCTCTAACCCAAGCTAAATATATTTTAATGTATAATCGGTTTAAACGATTTATTAGCAAGCACAAGATCACAAGTACGCCTTCAATTTTGGCCCCAGCATGGATATAGCCGACCATTCCGGCCTGGTGCACTCTGACACTCACTTGACCACAGGCCCTACAGATGGATCATCCTGCTGAGCCTCTTCCAATCCCTTTCATGCCCCAGTGTTGTTTGACTGATCTGCGGGTCTTGGGCTTGGTGCTTCTGTTCCTGGCGACCACAGCAACGGCATTCATCATACTAGCATCCTCTCCGGGACAGTCCATCTGCATTACCATGCCTCTTCCCCGGCCGATAGACAATGTTGAAGTTGTAAGAGGACAGAACATCTAGCCATCGCACCAGCTGATCATCCAGGTCTTTCAATTTCAAAGACCTCAGCCAAGTTAAGGAAGCGTGGTTCCTCTGCACGTCAACCAGTTCTCCGCTACCCAGCCCATAGGATGCGAAGTGCTTGACTGCCTTCACTAGGCTCAGTAGCTCCTTCCTCATGACACAGTAGTTGCACTCAGCTTTGGACGGGCACTTGGAGTAGTAAGCCAGTACGCTCCCCTTACACCCTTCCTTCTGCGACAAGGTCAGCCCTGCCGTCCCACTGGCATCTACACCATACCGCCCTACCGACGTACCAACGTACCATCCTAACGATGTACTGACGTACGGCCCTCCTGGGATGGGGTGGCAGAGAACCGGAGGGATGGTGAGAGCATGCTTCACATCTCTAAAGGCCCTTGCACGTTCCGGAGTCCAGATAAAATCCTGGGAAACCTCCTGTAGGCGGTACAAGAGCTCTGCCAGATGCGCCAAATCCTGTACAAAGGGTTGGTAGTACAAAGAAAAACTCAAGAAGGATTTGGCCTCCTTCGACGTAGCAGGTATGGGCCACTCAATGACGGCTCTGATTTTCTCGGGGTCAGGCGATACGCCAGCTTCATAAATGGCATGCCCAACATACTGCACTTGTCTCTTGAACACTCCTTGAGGTTGAGTCTGCCTCAGTACCACCATTACTTCATGCAATGTTTGAATGTGGTGGTGAAACGATGTGGACGGTATCAAAACATCATGTGGCATATTTCAACTTTACCCTGGCAGATTTTATCCTTGAAAAGCTGGCTCATGGCTTGTTGGAGCGTTACAAAACCCGAAGGGAATCATCTGAACTGCCACAAGCCATGGGGGGGGGGGGGGGGTGCAGAAAGCAGTCTTCTCCTTCGCTGCATCAGTCAAGGGGATTTGCCAATAGCTGTTCAACAAATCCAGGGTAGAGAACCAGCTACTGCCAGCCAGTAAGCTAATGATTTCGTTCACCTTGGGCAGTGGGTAGGAGTCTTTCCGCATGGCATCATTCAAGTGGTGGTAATCTATACAGAAGCGAGTGGAGCGATCCTTCTTTTTTTCACTTAATAAAATGGGTCTCGCCCAAGCACTCGAGAGCGGCTCTACAACCCCCATGGCCTCTATCTACGCAACTAGCTCATCAACCTCTTTTAAGCGATGAAGGGGCACCCGTCTTGGCGCTTGTCATATTGGGGCAATAGATCCTACATCAATGTCACGGAAAACACCAGAAAAACTGCCCAATTCTTGTTTGTTTTTAGCGAACACATTCGAAAATTCAAGTAAAAAATTCTTCATGGCTGGAAGCTCAGACGACTGACCGCCTCCTTCCAACTGGTCCAGAATCAACTGCACATGACTGGAGAGATGCGAATGGGTGAGGTGAACTTTTTGGAACTGGTGCAAATCTGTACAGCCCTCAGTACCCCATTCATTGACGATTCCAATTACGCCCTCATCAATCAATTGAATCAATCACTCAATTTGGCTCCTCTTGCCGCATCAATTGAATATCCCCATGTGGCGAGAAAATCCATACCCAGAACCAGTGATGACCGCCATGAGAACCCGGTGCCAGGGCTTGCTGTTCTCTCCAAGGTCAATGGTCACCTCTTGTTCGCCCAAAACGGGGAACACGTTTCCGGTTACAGTGCGAAGGACAGGACCCATTCTATTTGCTTCAGCACCGTCATTCAGACCCAAGATTCCCTGACAAACCACAGTGACTGACGCCCCTGTATCCACCAGCATTGTGCACGGAACTCCATTCACTGTGACTTGTATCACAATTGATGAAAAGGTCCCTATCCGGTAAACTCTTTTAGGGCCTTCTCACTCTATCGTGGTGTTCTTTCTATGAGGCTGCAGCCGTTCCAAGGATGGCTTCTTTCCTAGGACCGCTGCCCCTTTCCCGGCCTGGCTGGGCACTCCTGAACACTGTGGCCCATATTGCCACACCTCCAGCAAATGTTAGAAAGTGTCCAGCATTCCTGCAGCTATGACCCGTGGCATCACATCACCAACAAACCATCGGCTTGGAGCTCGGAGCCCGGGGGGCTGCTATGTTGCCATGCTGCTGCAAGGGCTCTCACCTCCCCTCCTTCATCACCCTGCAGATTAATGGCTTTAACCCTGGGAGTCGTTTTCCTTGCTCGGCAAACGGCAGCCTCGCTCTGTTGCGCCAGACTCACCGCCGATTCTAAATCCTGTTGGTTACCCAGCATAACCAGTTCTCGAACCCTATCATCGGACAATTGCTCCGTAAAGCGATGTCCCAAGCAGGTCCAACGACTCCCGCGGGGCCCCGGGCAAGGTTTTCTGTGCCAGCACTCGGAGCTCTCTGGCGATGGCCGAAATATCCTCCTTCGGATGCTGGGTGTGGGTCCTCAACTTGTTCATGTAGAGCTGGGCATAGTTGGAATCACCAAACTGAGGTTGGAGTGCTGCCACCAGCTCACTGTAGTCCTGCGACCCTGCCAGTTCTGTCAAAATAGCCAACGACTCGGATACACTAAAGCCATTAAAGATTGCTGCTAAGATCAGGATTTGATATTGTACTGCAATATTACTGCATGTTACCATGCAATTCAATCATCAGTACTACATGTGGACCTATCCGGTTATTTGCTACTATCTTTCTATGTACAATAAGACAAGAAAGATGATCTGTCGCGAAACAACTTGTCAGCAAGAGATCGGGACACGAATTGTATCACTTTCAAAGTCAGATAAGTATGTTTAGGAACTGGATTGTGTACAAACTAGGAGAGCGCCAACTACAGCTTTATTATACTTCCCCTTGACCCCCACAACCTGCCCTTGAGGCACAAATTGTGAAATAAATTGAATTGAATTGAATTGAATACGATGTTCATCCACTAAGGGCAAGGGGGAAAATTGCTTGAATAAGAATAAGAACTTCCATAGAATTATAACAAAGAAATTATAATAGAAATAACCTAATCGACATAATGTTATTTTTGCATTCAAAATGTTTGACCTACTTCAATAGCACAATCTTCTCTGAAAAATTCGCCACAACGAGATTTTTTCTTGCTTTCGTTTAAATCCTTAGGTGATATATATGCGACCTTTATTTCACCTAATTGTTGACCTGGTTGGTTCTTATAATAATAGAATGAGACAATTTTTCAACAGATGACGATATTTATCGGTAGGTATAGTTTTCATGTTCACAGTTATCTGTAACCATCAGTATAAACAGTGTGTATTGAGTTTACGTTGGAATACATTTTCTAAAGCAGACTGTAAAACTGATCGTTAATAATTTTCATTTTAATTGTCGTTTCGGACAAAAAGGCATCAGTTGTAATATCCACTAGGTTGTCCAGTTCGCTATAACCAGTAAATAACAAGGGTAGGTACCACTAATATTTTCCAAGACAACTAAATGCGAGTCGTGATTGTCTTTAATTTGTAATAATGGATATGAAATGAATGACTGTTGAGTGGCTCACGTAATACCGAAGCCTTTTATTAGGTTGTAAAAGGGGGACGAATACAAAAAGAAGGCTGCGGTATTTCTGGACGTATTTTTACGCGGGGAGGGCCTATGGGCATATGGAGTTACGAGAGGCGGTGCTCTTCACAAATGATAGGGTTCCCGCAGGAACAGTTGCGTTCATTAATTTTAGACAACTGTTCCGACGATGTAGAAGTGGCACATCGGTAATCAGGCGGCCTCTCACTCCACTAAAACACGAGATGAAGCAGTCTATAGGTAATCTCATCAGATTTTCAAAACTTGTAACAGGGTCACTCAGAGTAAACATTGAGATTAGGATAACGCTCATTGGTACGAAATGTCGAGTGAATAGGTCATGGGCTCAACTAGGGTGGTCTTTCTGGTGGAAATCAAGATTTTCGGTACAATCCCAATACAGGTAATAATAAACAAAGAAAATTATTGACGTTTCTAGTATTTGCGAGTTAACATCGACTAAAGCACTTTCGATTCATAGTTTTATAATAATTATCATACCCTCAGTAGAAACCATTGGTTAAGGCCAGTTGTTGGCCAAAGTTTGAGTTACAACCAAATCTTCTTGAAACGCCGTCCGCCGTATCACGCATAACTACTTCATTTTCGGTCTAAAAAATTCGTTCTTTCGCACACATGCTCCATCTGGGCCCTAGTCGTGTCCCGAAACTTTGTACCCCGATCGGTATACATCCAGGGATGTTACGAGTGAAAATGCGTATAAAAAACGCTGCAAAGTCCTTGTCGCATGGATTTATTATTCTATTGGACATACCTACAGAAATGTTGGCTGTTCATTTATTTTATCATTCGTCTGCAATAATTGAAATAGCTATTTTTGATGGTATCCACCAAGTTTCGCCCCCAAAAACACTAATTAGGCTCCTGCTTTTCTAAATAAATTGTCTTTTATCATTGATAGTGCCATTTAATTGTTTTGATTCACCCGTTGATACTACTTCTAGTGTTGTCATACAAATGTATTGTGATTTCAGACAATTTCCTAGGTTTTTGGCTCATAAAAAATGAATTTGGGAGCTGAAACTTCGTTAGAACCTCCATTTTCCACTCATTGGTCAACATCAATTTCACATTCGGTCTCCTCGCCCCAAGAAACATGGAAAGCGATACCTCACAAGCTCGTTACTAAACACCATAAAAACCCTATTTTTACACCCACTTTTCACCCATAACACCCTTCAGTATATTCCGATCGGGCTGCAAAATTTTATGACACAACTAGGGCCCAAATGGAGCCTGTGTACGAAAGAACGGATTTCTTAGACCGAAAATAAAGTCGATAATATATGGATGATAAGGCGTACCGCTGACGGACATTGCATTTTTGGGATCTATACACCTTGAAACGTCAAGGAGAAAATTTCGAGGGGATGTTATAAAACATTTTTGCTGAGTGAATACATAGGTGTTGTTGTGATTGGTTAGGGTTGGTTTGGTTTGGGTAAGTTTGAAGGAGATCTAATGGCCCACGGTTATCATCACAACAGGCGCTAGTTGAAGAGGAGGCTAGCACCCCACGGTTATCACCACAGCGAGTGCTAATGTAAAGAGAGGCGTCCCGCCGTTATCAACACAGTAGACGCCAGGAAGAAGGAGGCGAGCACCCTGCTGTTGTCACCACCGCAGGTGCTAGAGGAGAAGAAGACGTCCTGCGGTTATCATCATAGCAGATGCCAGGAAGAAGAAGGCGAATATCCTGCGGTTATCACCACAGGCGCGAGAGGGTCCTGCTGAATGAAGAGTCGAGAGAGAAGTGGTAAATCGGAGAGCGGTGGGTCCAATTAAGAGCTGGGCGAGCGGGTGGATTATACATGGCCGTTGCGACGTTGAGAAAGGTTGGGGAGCTCGATGGTGGGGGCCCTTCTCCTCCTTTCCCTGAGGCGTCGCTCAGCTCGTTCCTCTTGTTTATTTGGTTAAATCTTTACCTTATTACCAGAGCCCTTCACAATATGGCACTTATTTTTGTGAAATAGGGCCCTAAAAATATGGCAATATGGCACTTATTTTGGCCCAAATATGGCACTTATTTCTCTCAATATGGCACTTATTTTTCAACCCTCTCCGACCACCCCAGCTATTCTGAGACGATAATATCACAGCATATAAGTTACTTATGCTAAATAATTTATTTTATATACAAAGCTTTATACAAATAATTTATTATTATTATTATTATTTGGGTGGTCATCACCCGTGGGGGGTAAAAAGTGCCACGGGGTGACGCGAGTGGGGGGGGGGGGCCCAAGGGCCTATTCCCACCCGCAAGTGCATGTGGAGGGCTCAGTGGTCGGGAATAATAGCCTCCACCAAAAACTCCCTCGCCAGGCTATTATTATTATTATTATTATTATTATTATTATTATTATTATTATTATTAAATAACAACATCAGGTGTGCTGCAACGCTTTCCATCGAAAATCCCAGCCGTCGATCACTCAGAAGGTATTTCATTTTTGAGAAAGTCCTCTCCACATCAGCTGATGTTGCCGGGGCGTATTTCATACAGAGGACATCAGCAGGTTCCCAGCCTTCCTTCAGAGTGGCTTCCTCACCAGACAGAGTGGCGACCCATGGAAGCACCCCATTCCGAAAGGGTTTGAGACATTAGTAATCCCTCTAGACTAATGGCCTCAGAGTTCGAGAAACCTCATGTCATTCGGAAATTTGCACTTCAAATTTTTTTTAAAATTTTTTTGAAGGATTTTGGCGAAAAAAAGGCAAAACATGGCACAAACATGGCATTTTCCCAAAAATCGGCAGAATATGGCATTTTACAAAAAAATCTGCAGAATATGGCATTTTTGTATGGCGCCATGGCAATATGGCATTTGAAGGGCTCTGCTTATTACATAGGAGAGGTAAATGTAGAATTTTGAGGGGTACCACAACAGGTGTATTATTAACAGAATAATAAAACAAAACCAGACCCCTATTGAAAGTTTTCGAGCTACGGCGTTCTGAAAATTTCAACCCCTGTTTTCCATCCCTTAGAGATGACTGACGGTATCGCCAAGTTTGCGGACCCAATATACCCAAAATGGGACCTACAAACCAAATTTAATTAATTTAGGTTCATGGTAACTAAGGAAAGTGCGAAGTAGATGGACAGAAATTTTGGTTTAATCTTTTCAAAAATGTAGTACCCATGCAAACAAAATGTTTAGCCCCCCTCAAAATCTGATGGATTTCGTTCAAGGTATGTAGAATCCGAAAATGGAATTTAAAAAAATTGCTCTCCGCCCGCCCGCATATTTATGAAACCCCCGGCCGGCTCCAGTTCGCGAATTAGCGCTTTTCTAGGGGGAGCTCGAGGGTAGATATTGACCACGGAAAACTGTGATCTATGCAGGTAAATAACAAAGCTTTTGTCATGATTTTCAGTGTTTTTTACGTTTTTAAATTGATCTCTAACTTTTATTTGGACGTTCAATGCTCTGGGTAGTCTTCTACGTATTTCGAAACGCAGACCACCAAAAAAAAGTAATGAAACAAAAACTCAGTAGAACTCGTCGCTATGTGTTACCTAAGTGTCATTTCCAACTCAAGTTCGATCACTTTTCTTTGATTAATCTTTTCTTGATGGTCCATGACGTGTGAACAGGTACGTAGTTTTTCTCGGCGTGATGGTGCAAGATTCTGTTTTACGAGACAGCAATCACGTTAACCTCCCAGCGAAAACACCGCTACGAAAGGGGGAGAAGACAAAAAAAAAACCAGTCATGCAGCATGACTTAATGAGCGAATTTTCAAAGAAATATTCGAATTAATGGCTATGGTTTTGAATAAAGGAAAACTTCGGTCTAAAATTTGGTTTTCTATGTATATTCTCTTCGTATTTATTTTAATTTGTACGTTTTGTCCATCCTGATTCTACCGTTTGTTTATTACGTAATTGTACTAAGTGCTTATTTATTTGATCGCTGTGGGTAAATTCAAGGAGTTGTACTAATCGTTTGCCTCCCCCTTTTTTGCTTCGAACTCTCGTCTTCAATTAATACTTCTCACATATTTCAATCTGACCACTCTAAGGGGGTGGGGGGGGGGGGTAAGAGTTTAAAGATTATCCTAGTTTTGGGTAATTTTTGCGCACTTTAAATGCTCTAATTTAAGAACGGATTTAGATATCTAAAATCCGATTTCACTATCGTGTTCAGCGTGCAAAAACCTTTAAAATGAGGGGTCACTTGTTAGAAAATAACATTTTGGGGATTTTTGGGTAATTTTTGCGCACTTTAAATGCTCTAATTTGAGAACGGATCAAGATATCTAAAATCCGATTCCACCATCGTGTTCAGCGTGCAAAAACCTTTAAAATGAGGGGTCACTTGTTGGAAAATAACATTTTGGGGATTTTTGGGTAATTTTTGCGCACTTTAAATGCTCTAATTTGAGAACGAATCAAGATATCTAAAATCCGATTCCACCATCGTGTTCAGCGTGCAAAAACCTTTAAAATGAGGGGTCACTTGTTAGAAAATAACATTTTGGGGATTTTTGGGTAATTATTGCGCACTTTAAATGCTCTAATTTGAGAACGGATCAAGATATCTAAAATCCGATTCCACCATCGTGTTCAGCGTGCAAAAACCTTTAAAATGAGGGGTCACTTGTTGGAAAATAACATTTTGGGGATTTTTGGGTAATTTTTGCGCACTTTAAATGCGCCAAAACCCTCCTTAGAGTAGGCCAATTTCGCCCATCTTCGAACTTAGCCTTTCGATTGCCAAGATAGATTTTTTGTGCAAATTTGAGCTGTTTATCTCAATTCTATCGAGAGTTATCGTCTGGAGTGACACATATATAAATAAATATATATATATATATATATATATATATATATACATATAAAAAAGTGTTAAATTTCAGGAATCGTTTTAGAATGGTCTGAAACGGATTTCTATGAAGAAAATTTCCAAAAATTTATATTATTTAAATTTCGAAGCCATTGCAATAGCTTCATTTTCTTTGAAAATTCGCTAAAACAAGGTTGCCTTTTCATGGTTAGCTTCGAAAAAGAAAATGCCATCTTGCACTAACTCATGAAAGATGAATCTGACAAAAGTTGAGACAAGACTTGATAGGAGCGGGAAAAAACGTCGCCTGGTGGATCCGTCAAGTGTCTTCGAACCCTTCTCCGTAGTTCCTTAGGGATCTTGGAGAATCCCCTCTCACCTGAACTGAGTAAAAAGTTCCATGTCGGGATCAGCGGACCGACTAAAGCTCAGGTCCAGTGCACTCGGCGAGTAACCCTAATAAAACGGTGACAAGTGGTGCGATGTGGGGGGGGGGGGGGGGGGGACCCTGTTCCGACAGATATTCCCTCCGACGGTTATCCTACATCTCTGGTTGGAACGCTTTTACCATGGGTTCGAGCCCGGGCCGAATTGTTGGTTTTCTTCAAGTAGGTATTTTTGTAATCAGACGCCGGTCTAGAGAATGAGCTTTAAACTAGTGCAGGGCCCTGATGTTTCTGATACAGATAATCACGGGTGTCACATTCAGAATAGGAACCAACGTGGGAATCGTGGTTTCAACATTATGAATACCTATTCCTAAAAATGTTAAGGAAATTGTTATGTTGAAAAAATAGGTTGAAAAAATCCAATATTGTAATGATTGTATCCATCACTACAGAACAAACACAAATTGTTTAAATCAAATAATAGGCTTTAATATTAGGTAAAGCTACTACATACAACAGAATCCAAGTGGGCGGTGGTGTGTAAAGTCAACAGGGACCCAATCCGTCAAGGATAGTCGAAAATAGGGTCAAGTTGCCTCATATACGGGGGGCCATGGATAAAGGTGTCGTCAACCAATGATTGTGAGCCCAGAACTGAAATTTCCTGAGCATCATGGGAACGTGGGCCCCCTTACATTCTACATCCTCTTACTCCACAGGATGTAGAATGCTGTCCATTCATACTCTGTGGTTTTTTACTATTATGGACTTTTATGTAAATTGCTTTGTTTGGGACGGCCAAATGTAATAGATTTTTCGCCCACTTCCCGACGCCCAAATGAGCTGACCATTTCCTTCTACAATAAAATACTAAACACTGAAAAGAGTATAAAAAAATGAATAAACATTTTTTTTAAACAGCTTTTTTTATTGTATTAAACAACATTCATTTCAAAATGATCAAAGTAAAAAGAATAAATTAATTTCCTTCTGCAACCCCGGAACATCGGAATTTGTTGGCTTATTACTCGTATTTTGGAATGGAGCATGAATAAAAATTGCCTTTAGCCCCCTCAAAATCTGTTTCAAGGTACATAGAATCCGAAAATGGAATGAAAAACGCTGCAAATTATTTACACAACTGTTTATTATTTATCTGTACAGAATACGCCCCTTCTGCGTAGATCACAGTTTTCTGTGGTCAGTACCTTCCCTCGCGCTCCCCCCAGGAAAGCCTTAAATCGAGTATACTGGAGCCAGCCCAGGAATTACAGTTTCATAAAAATGCGCGGGATTCAACGATTCGATCATTAATTATTATTGGTTGTTATTTTTCATGGTACCCTTACAATATACCATTCCTGTAAATAGTTTAGGCTGATACCAGTAAAACGACGGAGAAGACGAGCTGTGCGACGCAAGGGTCGAAGCCCAGGTGTCTCTCCCTCCAACAGCTCCCAGCGGCTTCTAGCGGCGACTGTTGGTGGACAGGATAGAGGCGCCTTTATAAGGCGCCCGGCTCATCATTCATCCAACTTCTCTCTTACCACCTCCTCATCAACTTACCCTTCTCCTCAACCCTACATTCTCACCGTGGTGAAAACCGGACAGATATTCTCCTACCTTTTCTTTTCACTATCGAAGTGGTGAAAACCGGGCGGATATGTCCTTATCTATCCAACGTGGTGAAAACCGGACGGATATTTTCCTATCCTAGAGTGGCATCCAAGGAGGTGAAAACCGCGAGGGTAGGCTCTCGCACTCCTCTCTCACCCTCCTCATCCAACCTCCACCTTCTCGACCTCACCTCTTTAACCTCACCTTCCCCAAGCTACCTCAAACTTACCATTCACCACATTATTCATGAAGCATAACGTTCTTCAAGTTCCAAAAGTACCTATCAACAAAATCCAGAAGAGTCATCCACCATTCTTCAAATGAAATAATGTCACAGAGCAACCAACTCAACTTGATACAGCCATCCGTGATTATAATCAGGTGCTCCCTAGCAATGATATCTGGGTCGGATTTATACCATTCCATTCACGATCATGTTGACGAAGCTTTTCAGTGCAAACGAACGCTGTTCGTACAATGCTCTGGGTGTTCTCAAGAAATTCTTCAGGTTGAGGTCAATTTAAAAACGTTAAAAAAAACCGTAACTTTCGATAGAAAGTTTTCGAGCTACGACGTTCAGAAAATTTCAACCCCCTACTTTTCAACCCTTAAAGATGGCTGACAGTAACGCCGAGCTTCGCGGACCAACCAGACCGTGAATGGGACCTAAAAACTAAATTTCATTCATTTTGGTCCATGGTAATTGAGAAAAGTGCGAAGTACGTTGTACAGTGTACGGTGGACGGACAGAATTTTTTTTAAAATTCCATTTTCGGATTCTACATGCCTAAAAATGTAAACCATCAATTAGAGGGGGGGGGGGGGGGGTTAATTTTTTTTTTCATGCTCGATTCCAAAGGTTCATTATTGAATATTTAGGAATCACCCTCGTTTGCAATAACCGCTTTGAATCAAGTGTTTTAATTAACCACCACAAGTTATCACCATTCCCTTTTTAGAAGCTCAATAATACAATAATATCCCTTCCGAATTGTGGAATCTCGCGATATATTATATTCCATGCTTCGTTTCCGTCTTATAACCTTCTTCTTCATTTTCCGCATTATCCACCTGAGCTTTCGCCACCAGGTTCGCTGCACTCTTTTAGCGCTTCCACTCGAGAATTCCTGCGCCCACACACGGCCAGCCAGATGCTGACCGCGCCCCTGTGGTCCTGAAAAGGAGGAACTGGCACCAGTATCAATTAATAATGGGGCCATAGCTCAGCAAAACACATGAATGGACCTTCGAAATAAGGAAGTCAAAAATAAGGCTAAACCACTGTATACCCACTTCTCAGTGGCGTAGCCAGGATTGTTGAAGGGGGGGGGGGGGGTATTGGAAATAGAAAAGTTCTTACATAATTTTGGTTTATTATTTTCAATAATGAACCATTGGAATCGAGCATGAAAAAAAAAAATTCTTACCCCCCCTCAAAATTTGATGGTTTACGTTTCAAGATATGTAGAATCCAAAACTGCAATAAAAATATTTCTGTCTGTCCGCCGTACGCCGTACGGGCCACTTTTCTTAGTTACCATGAAAAAAAATTGATGAAATTCGGGTTATAGGTTCCGTTCGGCGTCTAGTTGGTCCTCGAAGCTCGACGTTACTGTGAGTCATCTCTAAGGGGTTCAAAATAGGGGTTGAAATTTTCAAAACGCCTATACAATTTTTTTACGTAAATATTTTTACGGTTTTAAATAGTTCTTGAACTTGCGAGTTTTTTAAGACCATCCGGAGCATCGTACGTCCAGCCGTTCGTTCACAGTTAGGCCCCGAAGTTTGCACCGACAGGCATTTTCGACTCCCAGTGTGAATGAAATTGTATACAATCCAAACCAAATCTCGTAACCAGAGACGCGCCCACAATAGGAATTTGTGAATACGGCCAATCATTGGTAGGGATCACCTGATTATATTGGCGGAGTATGAAGTCGAGTTGGTTGTTCTGTGATATTATTTAATTTGAAAAATGATGGCTCTATTGGAGTTTGTTGGTAGGTAGTGAAACTTGAACAAACGTTGAAGTATTATTGATGGGTAAATTATTACTACGGTAAATCATTACTCAACGGTAAATTATTACACAACGGTAAATTATACCATCTACGTAGAAGGGGCTGGAGTTTGTTGGTAG
The DNA here is from genome assembly GCA_954871275.1 of Leptopterna dolabrata. Taxonomy (NCBI): domain Eukaryota; kingdom Metazoa; phylum Arthropoda; class Insecta; order Hemiptera; family Miridae; genus Leptopterna; species Leptopterna dolabrata. The sequence goes on from OX940980.1 coordinate 49,878,470, forward strand.
GTACTTTTGCAACTTTTTTCACTCCTCATCAACAATTTCTTTTCAGAACTTCATTATGTGTGTTTCTTTTTGTTAGGTACTGTTTGTCATCGGCAGAATTATTTTAGCAACATTTAACTCGTGATTTAGGTAGGTACCTAGTAACGAGTACGGGGTTAGGTACCAACCTAAGGAGGGTCTGCGATCTACATAATATGTATAGAATAGTACATATCATATTATATAGACGGGTTATCTATACATAGAGCTGTGATCTGTAACAGAAGGGTATTCTATACAAAATAATAAACCGTTGTGCAGGGATTTGCAGCGTTTTTCACTATTTTACCGATTTTGTCAGAAGTCAAATTTGACCCACTTGTGTTTCAGAAAAGTATTTTTATCATCAACATCATCCATCGTGATTCACCATCCCACACAGCGTCAGGTGAATTAATAATTATTTTAGCCCTCAGTACCAAATTTTGACCCCCAAAAATCCAGTTTTGACCCCTATTATGTATGAAAAAACAATGAAATGGTATTTTTCTGTCTTTACTGACCCTTCCATACCACATTCAGTGATTTCCTATCCATTGTTTGCAATTTTAGCCGTTTTTACCGACTTCTGTCCCCTAAAAATCATATTTAACTCCCTTAGATTTGCTGAAAACTGCTCATCTTCGAACTTATCCTTTTGTTTGGCAATACGATCGTTTTGGCGAAATCTGGATTTATTATCATGTACCCACGGACAGATATCATCTGGAGTGACATATAAACATATATAGGCACATATATACATTTTTGTTAACCCCTAGGGATGAATTGAGGACGCTCTGAAACGGATTTGCCAATACTAAAAACACCAAAAATTTATGTTCTGAAAATTTTGGACCCATTGCAATAGCTTCATTTTTTTTAACATTCTCTTATCAGGTTTGACTTTACAGAGCTGAATGTAAATTTAATAAAGCACTAATTTTACAGGACTAATTAGGTAAGTCAACTGTAAAATAAAACATATTTATTTGGAAAAATGTTAGCAAATTTTCAAAGAAAATGAAGTTTTTGCAACGGTTCCAACATTTTCAGAACATAAATTTTTGATATTGTTTTATAGGCAAATCCGTTCCAGAGCATCCTGAGTTCATCTCTAGATTTTAACACAATTTGTACGAACCTATATTTATATTGCTTCCGAGTCTGCGAAGCAGCGGAAGCCTTGTGTTCACTTTCGTGAGCCAAAAAATTTTTGTCTTCAGAAATCAAAATTTCCACTTGCATTTTGCGTTTCAAAGCCTACTGAACAAATTTGGTTCCGTGTCTGTCGGTCTGTGAGTCTGTGAGTCTGTGAGTCTGTGAATCTGTGAATCTGTGAGTCTGTGAATCTGTGAGTCTGTGAGTCTGTGAGTCTGTGAGTCTGTGAGTATGTCCGCATTTCCTTGTTACAGCCATAACTTCCACGATTTTGAATTGATTCAGCTCAAATTTTGAGGGATGGTGCGGATAAGGCCCCTTGAGGTCCCATACAAATTTCAACATGATTGATCCAGCGGTACGCCCTGCGCATGCGCTAACGTTAAATTCAACAAACACGCATAACTTTCACAATTTTGATTCAATTTCGCTCAAATTTTCAAGGGTTGTTTGGACAAGGCCTAGTGAGTTCCAGTACGAATTTCAGCATGATCGGACCCTCGGTGCGCTCTGCGCATGCGCTGGCGTGAAATAGATTCAATTTCCTTGTTACAGCCGTACTAACCAAAGATTTCACCCAATTTCAATGTAATTCTCAGGGATTAAGCGGGTAGGGCCCATTGAGGTCCCATATAAATTTCAACATGATAGAGCCAGCGGTTCGCCCTGCGCATGCGCTCTGTCTGTCTGTCTGTCCTTCTATGCACGGCCAAACGGCTCGACGGATATCGACCAAATTTTGCACGAATATCCAGTAGGCTCCCAAGTTGTGCAACGTCGCATTTTCAATTCCCTGACCATAGCGGAACTATGGTCGACCATGGTCAACTCCTGAATGGCTTGACGGATATCGACCAAATTTGGCACGAATATCCAGTAGGCTCCCAAGTTGTGCAACGTCGCATTTTTAATTCCCTGACCATAGCGGAACTATGGTCGACCATGGTCAACTTCGTTAATTGAAATGTTAACCCCTATTTTTTATCGCGTATTCGTAATCTACGTGAAATTCTATCTACGATCGACCCTTCGGACTACCCCCGCGGTCGACCATAGCGCATCCATGGGCCCCTCCATGGTCGAATCCCGAATTGCTCAACGGATATCGACCAAATTTGGCACGAATATCCAGTAGGCTCCCAAGTTGTGCAACGTCGCATTTTTAATTCCCTGACCATAGCGGAACTATGGTCGACCATGGTCAACTTCGTTCATTGAAATGGTAACCCCTATTTTTTATCGCGTATTCGTAATCTGCGTGAAATTCTATCTACGATCGACCCTTCGGACTACCCCCGCGGTCGACCTTAGCGCATCCATGGGCCCCTCCATGGTCGAATCCCGAATTGCTCAACGGATATCGACCAAATTTGGCACCAATATCCGGTAGCCTCCCAAGTTGAACGTAGGCGCATTTTTAATTCCCTGACCATAGCGGAAATATGGTCGACCATGGTCAACTCCTGAATGGCTTGACGGATTTTGATAAAATTGGGCAAAAATACCCGGTAGGGTATGGGATTTTTCCGTCGTTTGTTGGTTCCACGATACTGCGTACAGCGAATCTCGGATAGCGAGCGAAGCGAGCGGTCAGGCTAGTTATGTATAATGGACGTAATGTATTATGGAAGTCATGTTATGTATAATATGTATATTTCATGTAATGTTATGTTATGTAATGTAATGTTATGTAATATGTATATTTAACGTTATGTAATGTTATGTAATGTAATGTAATGTTATGTTATTTTGCTTCCGAGTCTGTTCTATTTTATAATGGGTCACTCTGATTGTGACGAGGAAGCTCCTGTGCCATCACCTTGGCAGTGTATTTTATTTATGTGTCACTCCAGACGATATCTGACCTTGGGTACGTGATAAAAGTTCCAAATTTCGCCAAAATGTCCTCATTGCCAAACGAAACGATTAGTTCGAAGTTGAGCTATTTTTAAATGTTCTAAGGGGGTCTAGTTTGTTTTAAGGGTGAACAACTGGTAAAAACGACTAAAATTGCGATATAAAATCACTGTATGTGGTATGGAAGGAGGAGTAAAGACAGAAAAAATACCATTTCATTGTTTTACTTACAGACTAGGTGTCAAATTTGGATGGGGGGGGGGGGGGGGTCAAAAGTTGGTATTAAGAGCTAAAATATATAGGTATAATTTTGTGGGATGGTTATTCACGGCAGAACTAGAGACTATTTTGATTATAGAAATATTTTTCACATTCATATATTTCAGAAATATTCACATTGCTCGTTTGTAACCAAATAAACTTGAGATTATTTAACTGTGTGTTACTGTTGTGATTGATATCATTCTTGAAGATTTAATTTTGTACTAAAGTTTTCGAGTCCATGGGGGGGGGGGGGGGTTAAGACCCCCCTAACCCCCCCCCCCCCTGGCTATGCCACTACCACTTCTCATGCATGGTTAGATTTAGACTGTGATTTTTGTCATGTTCAGGATCTGCATTCATAAGCTTTCCTTCACTAATTCAACATAGACTTAGGTACCATTATTATTATTATTGTCCATGCAATTATTACGCATACATTTCATTAACAATACAGTCAACAGGTACCTGAAGTGCAAATCTGAAGATGAAATCAATCTGAGATGAATGTCTATGGTATGCAAGGTGTTTTAATAGTTTCGTGCACCAACTCCTGGAAGTGCACCCTAGTGCTGTGAGGCTTCTTCAACTGCCGTACTGGTGATATTTTCTCATTAGGTACCTAGTTCATGAACTTAAGAGTTTTTTTGAGACCACCCGGAGCATTTTACGCCCCTCAATTCTCTAGTTAAAACTGTGATTAGCTAGTCACTGATTAACGTTAATCAGAGATTTTAACTAATCAGAGCTGGGCCGGTTTATCAATCACATTTGCAAGCCCGATTAAAGTCTGACTAAGTCAAATCTCTGATTATCTCTCGCGTACCCGTTTATCAATTCACTTTAGCAGCTGATTGTCGCTAATCAGTGGCTATCTTTAACTGGAGATCGGAGCTCTAGTTAAAAATTCAACTGCCCAGTCAAAGTCTGATTAGCGGGCAGCCATATTGAATTTTCGTTTTTTCTGTTCCTATTTGTGCCCAAACTTGGCGAGTAGCGAGTGTTTTCATTCGTTTTTTCGTGGATTCTGACATAGAAATGGATGGATGATTGGGATTTGAAACTTGATTAGGATTAGGAAATGAACTTGTACCTACCTTGAATGGGTACGAAATACTTGGTTCGGCACGGAAAATACCGTATTTTGAGACATAGGATGATGTGGATTTCCACTCCAGTTTCCGCTATCCAAAGAAACTACACTTTTTGTTCTTTAATACTATTTATTTTGTTCGTTATCGGAAACTATCAATACTTAACACTTGAAGGAATGTTTTTTCGTGCACCATTGCAATTTGAAAAACAAAAAGACCCGCATTTGATTCCTCCAAACATACTTAAAAAGAATATTTCATGGGTTTCCCATTGATTAGGCACATTGAAATCTTATACTGAAATCCTATCAAAAAGAATATTTCATGTGTCAACTTCATTGATTAGGTACACTGAAATCAAGTAGGTAGCAACCTTTGCAGCATGCCAAACCCACGTACGAATAGGTACATTGATCTACATGAGCTGAATTTGTCTACGTTCGATGGAAATACTGCATATTATAATAGAGATCAAATACGTACTGGAATTCTGAGACATTTTAACATGTTTAATGTTTTAGGGCTGGGGGTCATTCTGTGAATTCCGACACGCAAATATGCAACGTTTTTCATTGGTTACTACACAGTTACTACCTTCTGTTGTAGCAACCATAAAGAATATCGCACTCGAAAGAAACAAGAGTCAATAGCTACGTTTTTCATTGGTTACTACACAGTTACTACCTTCTGTTGTAGCAACCATATGTTGATGGCGAGTTCTATAATAAGTACAGTAAATGCAACATTATACTTGTAGAGTTCAGTGAAATTGTGGCTTTCATTTTTTCTTGACATTAAAAAACTATATCTAATTTCTCCCTTGCGAGGGAAAAACATTAAACATGATTTAATGTTTTTCCCTCTCAAGGGAGAAATTTAAACTGTTTCTGTTAGTACCTGTTTTATTGAAAAAAAGACGCTCTGATTTCTAACAAGTTTTTTGGTTAAACTCTTTCATGTCTCTGTTCAATCAAACAATTCATAAACAGTAAAAAGGATTAACCTTTGCGAAACTGAATTTCTGCGGTTGTAATAGTGGTAAGTTTCTGAGACGATTCTTTTTGAGGGAATGAATCCCCCCCTTCCCCCAACATCATTTTGTTTTCTGAAACACCAAAAGGAATGCTCAAATTGAAAATCATAGAAATAATATTGTTATAGGAAATTAAATTCTCAAAGGGGAATATAAGTTCTGTGTGGCCAGGATATGGGACTCTATGAGTTATGGGTTTCTGTTATGGTAGACATCTAAACATAATTTATTATCAAAACCTACGAAAGGTTTTATTTATTGGAAATCTCATTTTGATCACGAATTTGCCATATTTTGAGGGAATGAATCCCCCCCTTCCCCCAACATCATTTTGTTTTCTGAAACACCAAAAGGAATGCTTAAATTGAAAATCTCAGAAATAGTTGTTGTAGGAAATTAAATTCTGGATTAAAACTGATCGAATTTAGCCCCGGACAAGGTTCAGATTATGTTCTTCTTTTGCCTTGAAAAATGATAACTTATCAATTTCCTAGATGTTCTATGAAATTTCGATGTTTTAATTAAAAAATGAAATTAGATGCTTTGAAGGTGAATTTGCTCTCATTTGACGCAGAAGTTAATTTCATACAATGTTGATTTCAAATTGTTTCCGGTCTGGCAGCTTGGCCATATGAGTGAATTTTTGACGTACGTATCTGCTCCATCCAAATCCAAATCATTGCGTACTACACTACCATAAATTTTCGCCGTTTTCAACCATTAAAAAATTCGAAATTATCGATTTGTTGCTCTCTCAAGTTTTTGTTTTTCAAATAATTTATTGCTTATTGTAGATAATTACCTATTTTTCGTTCAGCAGTTTTTGAGAAAGAAAAACTAGATTTTTGATATATTTTTATTGTTGTTCTCGGGACACCACATAACTACGAAAATACGGAAATACGATGGCCGAATCCACGCACCGAGCGCGAATGATGCTGAATCCACACGATCACATAAGTCAAGAACAAATTAATAAGCCGAATCCGGTGAGGGACAGCAGAAGCCGCAGCGGAACCAAAAAGAAAACACATTGGTACATTCGTACAAACAAAAATGTATTACAAATATACAGAGGACTAGAAGAGGAGCACAATATTATAATTTCGCCGCGATTGGCGAGGAATGTGACGATAACGATAACATTACCATGGAAACGCCGTCCAACTGGCAATTTTGCACATTACTTTTACGGGATTTTCACGTTATTGTAGTGGTGGCATTGTTTTCTCTCGTTAAAATTCTGACTAGCTAACTAGCTGTTATTTAGTATCCATGCAGTCATTGATAAACCTATCGACCAACTCCCGTTACCAGGGGCGCTATCAATCGAAAATTGGCCCGAGATTTTCTTGCTCGATTCAATCAATCAATCAATTTATTCAATCAATCAATCAATCGATCAATCAATTTATTCACGGAGATTGGTGGAATTATAGGCCCCACATAGTATTACGGGAAGGGATTTCGCAACAATGTTGTATCCAATATTGTCGGGGAAAGGGGTTCATAGTCTTCAATTGTTTTCAGTGGTTTTAAATGGATTAATTGGCCTTTAATTGGAATTGGAATTCATTTCGAATGGTCTAAATTGGCATGGTGCCATTGGCATAAATTCATTATGACTCGCCTAGGCCTTTCAATCATTCAATCAATCAAAATTTTCACTTGCACCTTCAATCTGAATTGGACTTTAATTTGAATGGTTTTGGTTTATTATTCTGTGAATAATACACCTATGTAATCGCTCAGCAAAAAATTTTTATAACACCCCCTCAAAATTTTTTCTTTTCCGTTTCAAGGTACGTAGATTCCAAAAATGCAATGTCCGTCCGCCGTACGCCGTCCGCCGTACGCCGTCCGACGTCCGCCGTATCACGTGTACACGCTTCATTTTCGGTCTAAAAAATTCGTTCTTTCGCACACATGCTCCATTTGGGCCCTAGTTGTGTCCCGAAACTTTTCAGCCCGATCGGAATATACCGAGGGGTGTTATGAATGAAAATGTGTATAAAAATAGGTACTTTTTGCGTTTTAGCAACATGTTGGTAACATGAGCTTTTAAGGTATCGTTTTTCATGTTTTTGGGGACGAGAAGACCGAATATGAAGTCGATTTTGACCAAAGAATAGAAAATTGAGGTTCTAACAGATGTTCAGCTCCCGAAATTGATTTTTTATGAGTCAAAAACCTGGGAAATCGTCTGAAATCACCATCAATTTGTATAATAACACTGGAAAAAGTGTCAACAGGTGGATCAAGACGATTAAATGGTACTATCAATGATCAGAAATAATTTATTTAAAAAAAAGGAGCGTAGTTTATTCGAGTTTTGGGGGCCAAAATTGGTGGAAACCACCAGAGATAGCTATTTCAATTATTTTATATGAAAGAAACAATAAATAAACAGCCAACATCTCTGTAGGTAGGTATGTCCAATGGAATAATAAACCCATGTGACAAGGACTTTGCAGCGTTTTTTACGTTCTTATTTGTCTTGAGCTAAACAATTTTTTGAGACCACTTGGAACATTGTACGTCCAGCCGTTCGTGTGCACCAAAAAGCTTCGTCAACACGATCGTGAATCAAACGGTATAAATCCAGCCCAGATAATCATCACTAGGGAGCACCTGATTATAATCAAGGACGGCTGTAAGAAGTCGAGTTGGTTGTTCTGTGATATTATTTCATTTGATAAGTGATGGACTGGTTTGGATTTAGTTGGTAGGTACTTCTGAAACTTGAACAAACGTTAAAGAGTTGAAGTATTATTGATGGGTAAATTATTACCCAATGGTAAATTATTACACAACGTCAAATTATTACACAACGTCAAATTATTACACAACGTCAAATTATTACAAACCGGTAAATTATTACACAACGGTAAATTATTTCATACCTAACTGTAAATTATTACACAACGGTAAATTATTACACAACGGTTCATTTACCAAGAAGGGTTTGGGTTTTTTTGATCGGTACTTTTGTCACTTGAACAAACGTTGAAGTATTGTTGATGGGTAAATTATTACACAAAGGTAAATTATTACACACCGGCAAATTATTACACAAGGGTAAATTATTACTAGACGGTTCATCAACCAAGAAGGGGCTGGATTTTGTTGGTCGGACTTGAATAACCGTTGGAGTATTATTGATGGGCAAGTTATTACTCAACGGTTCATTATACTTCACCACGAAGATAGCTATTGACCACAGAAAACAGTGATCTACGCAGAAGGGGCATCCATTTCACTGCATATCAACAATTTTCCTTCAGAACTTCATTATTTGCGTTTCTTTTGGTTTATTATTCTGTGAATAATACACCTATGTATTCGCTCAGCAAAAAATTTTTATAACGCCCCCTCAAACTTTTTTCATTTCCGTTTCAAGGTGCGTAGATTCCAAAAATGCAATGTCCGTCCGCCGTCCGCCGTATCACGTGTACAGGCTTCATTTTCGGTCTAAAAAAGTCGTTCATTCGCACACATGCTCCATTTGGGCCCTAGTTGTGTCCCGAAACGTTTCAGCCCGATCGGAATATACCCAGGGGTGTTATAAGTGAAAATGTGTGTAAAAATAGGTACTTTTTGCGTTTTAGCAACATGTAGGTAACATGAGCTTTTAAGGTATCGTTTTTCATGTTGTTGGGGACGAGAAGATCGAATATGAAGTCGATTTTGACCAAAGAATAGAAAATTGAGGTTCTACCAGATGTTCAGCTCCCGAAATTGATTTTTTATGAGTCAAAAACCTGGGAAATCGTCTGAAATCACCATCAATTTGTATAATAACACTGGAAAAAGTGTCAACAGGTGGATCAAGACGATTAAATGGTACTATCAATGATCAGAAATAATTCACCTATTTAAAAAAAAAAACGCTGCAAAGTCTTTGTCACATGGGTTTATTATTTATTTTACTGGACATACCTACAGAATTTTGGCTGTTTATTTTATTGTTTCTTTCATATAAAATAATCGAAATAGCTATTTCTGGTGGTTTCCTCCTATTTTGGCCCACAAAACACGAATTAGGTACGCTCCTTTTTTTTTCAAATTATCTCTGATCATTGGTAGCCTACCATTTAATCGTCTTGATCCACCTGTCTTCTCGTCCCCAAAAACATGAAAAACGATACCTTAAAAGCTCATGTTACCAACATGTTGCTAAAAAGCAAAATGTTCCTATTTTTATACACATTTTACTCATAACACTCCTGGGTATATTCCGATCAGGCTGAAGAGTTTCGGGACACAACTAGGGCCCAAATGGAGCCTGTCTGCGAAAGAACGAATTTTTTTAGACCGAAAATGAAGCCTGTACACGTGATACGGCGGATTCACAGAATAATAAACGAAAAGGAGCGTACCTTATTCGTGTTTTGGGGGCCAAAATTGGTGGAAACCACCAATATCAATTCCTATTTCAATTATTTTATATGAAAGAAACAATAAATAAATTGCCAACATCTCCGTAGATATGTCCAATAGAATAATAAACCCATCTGACAACGAATTTGCAGCGTTTTTGGAATCTACGCACCTTGAAACGGAAAAGAAAAAATTTTGAGGGGGTGTTATAAAAATTTTTTGCTGAGCGATTACATAGGTGTATTATTCACAGAATAATAAACCAAAAACGCTGCAAAGTCCTTGTCACATGGGTTTATTATTCTATTGGACATACCTACAGAAACGCTGGCAGTTTATTTATTGTTTCTTTCATAGAAAATAAATTAAATAGCTATTTCTGGTGGTTTCCAACCATTTTGGCCCCCAAAACACAAATTAGGTACGCTCCCATTTTTTTCTTTCTTTTCCAAATTATCTTTGATCATTTATAGTACCATTTAATCGTCTTGATCCACCTGTTGACACTTTTTCTAGTGTCATTCTACAAATTGATGGTGATTTCAGACGGTTTCCCAGGTGTTTGACTCATAAAAAATCAATTTTGGGAGCTGAACATCTGATACAACCTCAATTTTCCACTCTTCGGTCAAAATCGACTTCATATTCGGTCTTCTCGTCCCCAAAAATATGAAAAACGATACCTCAAAAGCTCATTTTACTAACATGTTAGGTACTAAAACACAAAAAGTACTTACCTAATTGTATACCTACACATTTTCACTCATAACTCCCCTGGGTATATTCCGATCGGGCTGAAAAGTTTCGGGACACAACTAGGTAGGGCCCAAATGGAGCATGTGTGCGAAAGAACGATTTTTTTAGACCGAAAATGAAGCCTGTACACGTGATATGGCGGGCAGCGTACGCCGGACTGCGGACGCCGTAAGGCGGACGGACATCGCATTTTTGGAATCTATGGACTTCGAAACGGAAAAGAAAAAATTTCGAGGGGGTGTTATAAAAATGTTTGCTGAGCGAATACATAGGTGTATTATTCACAGAATAATAAACCAATAGCTGAGCCTAATTCGTGTTTTTGGGGGCCATCAAAACCATCAAAAATAGCCGTTCCAATAATTTCACATCAATGAGACAATAAATGAACAGCCAAAATTTCTGTGCGTGTGTCCAATAGAATAATAAACCCCTGTGACAAGGACTTTGCAGCGTTTCTATGGAGTGTTTGGTTTAGTGTGAGGTAGGAACCACCGATCTAGCTGTCGCACGAGCGGGGTGAATCGCCTTTCCATCCCCTACCGTGAGACAATCGACCTGTAGAGCGAGGCCGGAGCGCTCTAGCGGAACCCTAGCTAGACTCCTCGATCTCTAGAAACACGTGACTCAGTTCACCGGCTGCGCCTCACCGGGCATGAGCACGTAAATTGCCGTTGTACCCAGTTGCTTAGGGCCAACCACATCTCTGATCTTCAATTTCTCCAAGCGTCTTCACCTGTTGAGAGTTGTAAACCGTCCCTCGTGCCATATGCGAGAATCTTCTTCAACGGTCATGTTGTATTCCGAAGTCGGGTGTTTTGTGACGTGGACCAAAGAGATGACGTTGACGCTCATCGACCTCTACAAGAGCTATGATTGTTTGTGGTATCGCGGTCACATTCACTACAGGCACCGACAGGTGAAGATGAAAGCCATCAATGCTATATCTGCCGAACTGGGCTTGCACGCGGAGGAAGTTATGAGGAAGCTTCACAATCTGAGGTGCCAGCTCAACTCCGAAATTCGTAAAGTCGTCAAGAAGAGAAAGGAAGGAGTGTGTTACAACAGCGCTTGGGATCTCTTCGACAAGTTGCTTTTCATGAGTGAAGTACAACTACCCGAACAGCCTGCGGAGGTCGCCGTTCCTACAGTTAATGTCAAACGCAAGAATCATACTGACCCACGGATGTTTTGAAGCAGAAACTACCGCCACAGAATCAACTGAATGTGAGTATAATATTTTTCGGTATTGCCTGCGGGCTTCTTCAATATCCAGGTCGAAAAACCTTACTAGCATACTGAGCAGGGGTTCGCACAGCGGAATACGGAAACCGGGGGGGGGGGGGGGGGGGGATGAAAGGACAAGTAAAAATAACATATTGCAAACCATCATTATTTGATAGGTTTTGGTTTATTATTCTGTGAATGATGCACCTATGTAATCGCTCAGCAAACATTTTTTATAACACCCCCTCAAAATTTTAACCTGACCCTTCAGGTTTTTGCGATGGGACCCCCCGCCGAAAAACGACAGTAAAAAAACCAGTCATGCAGCATGACTTAATGAGCGAATTTTCAAAGAAATATTCGAATTAATGGCTATGGTTTTGAATAAAGGAAAACTTCGGTCTAAAATTTGGTTTTCTATGTATATTCTCTTCGTATTTATTTTAATTTGTACGTTTTGTCCATCCTGATTCTACCGTTTTGGGTTTTGGGTAGGTTTTGCGCACTTTAAATGCTCTAATTTAAGAACGGATTTAGATATCTAAAATCCGATTTCACCATCGTGTTCAGCGTGCAAAAACCTTTAAAATGAGGGGTCACTTGTTAGAAAATAACATTTTGGGGATTTTTGGGTAATTTTTGCGCACTTTAAATGCTCTAATTTGAGAACGGATCAAGATATCTAAAATCCGATTCCACCATCGTGTTCAGCGTGCAAAAAGCTTTAAAATGAGGGGTCACTTGTTGGAAAATAACATTTTGGGGATTTTTGGGTAATTTTTGCGCACTTTAAATGCGCCAAAACCCTCCTTAGAGTAGGCCAATTTCGCCCATCTTCGAACTTAGCCTTTCGATTGCCAAGATAGATTTTTTGTGCAAATTTGAGCTGTTTATCTCAATTCTATCGAGAGTTATCGTCTGGAGTGACACACATATATATATATACATATAAAAAAGTGTTAAATTTCAGGAATCGTTTTAGAATGGTCTGAAACGGATTTCTATGAAGAAAATTTCCAAAAATTTATATTATTTAAATTTCGAAGCCATTGCAATAGCTTCATTTTCTTTGAAAATTCGCTAAAAGTGAGACCAAATAGTGAGATAAAAGTAGCGCGAAATTTTCTTATGATTTTCACGTACAACCGAGTAGTTGCTAGGGAAATGAAACTTCTTTCATTTTCATCGGACAAAAATCGCATTCCATTCGTTGGAAAGCTCTTGATTTATCACGCATTTATTTCGTATTTATTCTTGGTATTTATTTCCTAGTTTCATAATATAACTATATAAATGGATGTTATAAATCGATAGTAAACAATGACGCTTGTTTGACCAAATAGTGAGACCAAATAGTGAGATAAAAGTAGCGCGAAATTTTCTTATGATTTTCACGTACAACCGAGTAGTTGCTAGGTAAATGAATCTTCTTTCATTTTCATCGGACAAAAATCGATTTCCATTCGTTGGAAAGCTCTTGATTTATCACGCATTTATTTCGTATTTGTTCTTGGTATTTATTTCCTAGTTTCATAATATAACTATATAAATGGATGTTATAAATCGATAGTAAACAATGACGCTTGTTTGGTTGTCACTTGGTTGTTTCGATGTGTATAAGCGTGGCTGAAGTTATATAATACAGCGAGGGGGACAAAAACCTGAAGGGTCAGGTACACCACATTTTAGCCGTCAGGCTTTAAGCGGAAGTCATCCGGGGGTGCAGGGGGCGAAGCCCCCGCCGAGGCGCGCAGCGCCGAGTTTTCTTTTCAAGTTTCAAGGTGCGTAGATTCAAAAAATACGTCCGTCCGCCGTTTCGCATTTTTGTACTTCAATTTATGTCTAAAAATTCGTTCTTTCCCACACAGGCTCCTTGCGTCCCGGAACTTTGCAGCCCTATCGGAATATACCCAAGGGTGTTAGGGTAAAAAATGGGGGTAAACTTTTTTTGTGTGTGTTTTAGTAACATAAGCTTGTATCATTTTCCATGTTTTTTTAGGACAAGGAGACCGAATATGAAATCGATTTTGACCAGAGTGGAAAATTGAGGTTCTAACGAATTTTCAACCTTAAAGTTATGTTTGGTTGGGATTGGGTTTGGGGCCATTTGTTTGGGAACACATTTGGGTCCTAGTTGTGCTCCGAAGCTCGGCAGCCAGATCAAAATACATCCATGGGTGTTACGGGTAAAAAATGACTGTAAAAATATGGTTTTTTGAGGTTTTAGTGAACATGAGCTTGCGAGGTATCGTTTTCCATGTTTTTTAGGGCGAGAAGATCGAATATTAAGTTGATTTTTACCAAAGAGTGAAGAGTTGAGGTTGTAACGAAGGTTCAGCTCCCAAAATTCATTTTGTATGAGTCAAAAACCTGGGAAATTGTCTGAAATTACCATAAACTTGTCTAATACCACTACAAGTAGTTTCAGTTTTTGTATAATAACACTAGAAAAACCACAGTCATGCAGCATGGCTATAAGAGCGAATTTTCGAAGAAATAACTGATTTTATGTAAAATGTGATGTTTGGAATATCCGATTCAAATATGGGCAATCTTAAACTTATTGGGTAATTATAGGTATTCAAGTATGTACGTATATTGTAGTATTGGTACTACAATATACGTACAGTTACTTATCAAACATACGTACAGTACGTATGTTACGTATCCATTACCTACTCTGTATTGTATTGGATATTGGTAAATTTTTTGTTCCATTTTTTGCCGAGTAACACCTCGGTTTGTAGATTTTCCAACGCTGAACACGATGGTGAAGTCGGAATTGCGATATCCCCATTCCGTTATCAGATTAGAGCAGACGAACCAGGAAGAACATCTTAAGAAATAACCACGTTCCGTCATCTTCAAAGTGCTCCAGTTTGAGAACGGAATGAGATATCGCAATTCTGATTTCACCATCGTGTTCAGCGTACAAAAACCTTTAAAATGAGGTGTCACTTGTCAGACTGCTTCATTTTGGGAATTTATGGGTAATTTTTCCCCCCTAAAACTCCCCAAAATGCCCCCTTAGAGTGACCCGATTCTGCCCATCTACGAACTTAGCCTGTCGATTGCCAAGACAGATTTTTCGAGCAAATTTGAACTTTTTATCTCAATTCTTTCGAGAGTTATCGTCTGGAATGACACATACATATATAAATATATAAATATATAAATATATATATAAATATATAAATATATAAATATATATATAAATATATAAATATATAAATATATGTATATATATATACATATAATTTTTGGTGTCTTTCGGCAGTGAATTCAGGATGGTCTGAAACGGATTTTGGTATAAAAATCTTTCGGAAATTCGAGTTTTAAAAATTTTGGACCGAGAACAATAGCTTTTCTTCGAAAATTCGCTAAAAGTGTCAACAGGTGAATCAAGACAATTAAATGGCACTACCAATGACATGTGACATCTCTCTACCTCTACCAATTAAAGTTTAAAAATTTCCATTGGGGTCGAAGAACGCAGAACCCGACAGGAAGATGTTCGTCGCATACTAGGTACTTACAGTTTATCAAAAATTGACACGGAACTGAAATTGATTTATCCAGTGACCACAAATATTTTTTCTAAACTGGACAAACATTAATTTTTATTCTGGCTGAAACTTCCCTCTGCGCATGCGCAAACGTGCATGCTTGATAAACACACGCATAAGTCCGATTATCGATTTTGGTGGAATTCACCAGGGATTTTGGTTAGGCACTCGATCGTTCCTATATAACCCTATATACCTACTACGAGGAAGGTATGTACCACACCTTCGCAGAGGTTTTTACCCCTTCATAGGGTTCAGGAAACATTAGTTGGAACATAATATAATAGGGGCAGGACATGAGAAGTGACAAGTTATTTGAATAATCCCGCACTGATGTTCTGTGTCCTTCATGGGTTGCAGTATACTCCAGCTTATTCGTTGGTACTGAAAACCAACATCGTAAATTCCTATGAAGATGTACCTACCAACAAAACCCCATAACTAGGTACCTTTTATATTCACAAAACTGTATGAAACATGAAATTCGATTTCGCCAAGACATGCGTGATTTGAATCAGCAATTCCTGACAGTAATATAATCCAAAGTTATTGGTAGGTACCGTTTGATGCACCCTCATGTTGACGATTTTGTTTCGCTTCAAACTTGAGTAAGGGCTTCTTGTGAACGGATGCTCCGCAAGGTCCCAAACAATGCTAAAACCCCAAATAGGGCCGGGATGCCGACTTTAAATCATGTGCGCAAATTTTAAAAGGTAAAAAATGCGTGATCTGGTTTATTATCTTGAGCAATGAATCTTTGGAATCGAGCATGAAAAAAATTCCCCCCAAATTTGGTGGTACATTTCATGGTACGTATACAATCCGAAAATGGAATAAAAGCGCTGCTTCACATGGGTTTATTATTCTATTGGACATACCTACAGAAATGTTGGCTGTTCATTTATTGTTTCTTTCATGTGAAATAATTGAAATAGCTATTTCTGATGGTTTCCACCATTTTCGGCCCCTAAAACACAAATTGGGTACGCTCCTTTTTTTTTTTAATTCTTTGATCATTTGTAGTGCCATTTAATCGTCTTGATCCACGTGTTGACACTTCTCTAGTGTTATACAAACTGATGGTGATTTCAGACGATTTCCCAGGTTTTTCACTCATAAAAAATCAATTTTGGGAGCTGAACATTTGGTAGAACTCAATTTTCCACTCTTTGGTCGAAACCGACTTCATATTCGGTCTTCTCGTCCCCAAAAACATGGAAAACGATATCTCAGAAGCTCATGTTACCAACATGTTGCTAAAACGCAAAAAGTACCTATTTTTGCATACATTTTCACTCATAACACCCCTGGGTATATTCCGATCGGGCTGAAAAGTTTCGGGACACAACTAGGGCCCAAATAGAGCATGTGTGCGAAAGAACGACTTTTTTAGACCGAAAATGAAGCCTGTAGACGTGATACGGCGGACGGACATTGCATTTGGTTTATTTTTCTGTGAATAATACACCTATGTATTCGCTCAGCGAAAAATTTTATAACACCACCTCAAATTTTTTCTTTTCCGTTTCCAGGTGCGTAGATTCCAAAATGCTGCAAAGTCCTTGTCACATGGGTTTATTATTCTATTGGACATACCTACACAAATGTTGGCTGTTCATTTATTGTTTCTTTCAAGGGTAATAATCGAAATAGCTTTTTCTGATGGTTCGCATTAATTTTGGCCCCTAAAACACAAATTAGGTAGGCTTCTTTTTGTTTTCTTTTTTTTCAAGTTATCTTTGATCTTTGGAACGAAGAACAATATCTATCACTCGCGCCGGGTATGAATAGTCCAGTAATTCCATTATGTTACGACGAACATGCTGAGGAATATTATCTTTTCCCGGTATTTATATCGGTCAGCCTCGTCGTTTTACCCAGCGCGTGTATGATGCGGTTGGTGCCAATAATGACGATGACGAGCGTAGACGTCAAGAAGTATAAATACGGTGTATGCGATGGTGACGAGTGAGATCCGACGTACCGATCGTCGTGGTGTTAAGCCCGAACACATTTTGTACATGGCTGTCAAAGTTATGCGGCTACGCTTTGTCCGATGGAATGCGATTTGTTTTTAAATCGCAACAACAATAGGTAACAATTTTTATTTTATTTTTGTCTTCTGTGTTTATAAGAGGTATATAATGGAGACATGAAAATGTCTTCGATTGACAAACGGCGACATTTTCCTGGGGGGGGGGGATGACATGAAAATGTCTCAATGTGTTGCAGACTCGTATGCAAGCGTTTTTCACTCCACATCAACAATTTTCCTTCAGAACTTCATTATTTGCGTTTTTAGACTAATAATGAAGGCGGTACGCATGATACGGCGGACGGCGTACGGTGGACGGTGGACGGACATTGCATTTTAGCGAATTTTCAAAGAAAATGAAGCTATTGCAATGGCTTCGAAATTTAAATAATATAAATTTTTGGAAATTTTCTTCATAGAAATCCGTTTCAGACCATTCTAAAACGATTCCTGAAATTTAACACTTTTTTATATGTATATATATATTTATATATATATGTGTCACTCCAGACGATAACTCTCGATAGAATTGAGATAAACAGCTCAAATTAGCACAAAAAATCTATCTTGGCAATCGAAAGGCTAAGTTCGAAGATGGGCGAAATTGGCCTACTCTAAGGAGGGTTTTGGCGCATTTAAAGTGCGCAAAAATTACCCAAAAATCCCCAAAATGTTATTTTCCAACAAGTGACCCCTCATTTTAAAGGTCTTTGCACGCTGAACACGATGGTGGAATCGGATTTTAGATATCTTGATCCGTTCTCAAATTAGAGCATTTAAAGTGCGCAAAAATTACCCAAAAATCCCCAAAATGTTATTTTCTAACAAGTGACCCCTCATTTTAAAGGTTTTTGTACGCTGAACACGATGGTGAAATCAGAATTGCGATATCTCATTCCGTTCTCAAACTGGAGCACTTTGAAGATTAAGGAACGTGGTTATTTTTTTGAAAATTCGCTCTTATAGCCATGCTGCATGACTGTTTTGTTTTTGAATCTATGCACCTTGAAACGGAAAAGAAAAAATTTTGTGTGGTGGTGGTGGGAGGGGGGGGGGGTATAAAAATGTTTGCTGAGCGATTACATAGGTGTATTATTCACAGAATAATAAACCAAAAATATAATCCGTACGCCTTGCTTCGTTTTGGTATGTTATTCCCTGAATAACACAACTACCTATGTATTCGGTTCGGACATTTTTTGAACGCCCCCTCAAAATTTTTTCTTTTACGTTTCAAGGTACGTGGATTCCAAAAATTCCTGTCCGCCGTGTCATCGATAGGTTCCTACCGAACCCATGTGACAAGAACTTTTCAGCGTTTTTAAACTGATTCGAAGTTGGGGATTTTTCGAGACCATCCGGCGCATTGAGCAGCATTGTCCAGCTGTCTGTTAACGGCAAGGCCCTAATGTACTCGTATGCACCGAAATGCTTCGCCAACATAGTGTGAACCATGCGGTATACATCCAGTCTAGATGCTTATCATTGCTAGATAATCACGCATGGCTAAATGACATGGAGTGGGTTGTTCCGTGATATTGTTACGGTATTCCGTGATATTATTTCATTCGAAGAAATAAATATAATATTATTTTGGAGTGGTTGACAGCTAGGTGCTTTTTCAAGTTGAACAAAATAAAGTGTAACATATAATATTAGGTAGGTATAGATGGAATTCTTGAATCCACCACATATTTTTATGAAAATGTAATTGCCTGACGGCTCCAGTAAGTACTAGATTTAGGGATTTTCTGGGCGAAGCAAGACGGTAGGTATTGACCACAGAAAACAGTACGCAGAAGGGACATCTATTAAAGGTGCCACTGAAAATAAACCCTTGTGTAATAATTTGCAACTTTTTTTATAAAACTCAATTCGACCTGCTTCTTTTCTTTTTTTAATTTCTTTTTTTTTATTCCGCAACTACTGGACCGATTTTGATGAACCTTTTGGTTTATTATTCCGTGAGTAATACACCTCTGAATTTTAACTCACGAAGTGTTTCAAGAGTTGATTTCACAAATATTATCACAGGTAAACTAGTTCCAACCTAAAATTCACTGTTCAGAGCCTATTTATTTTCATTAGAAGATGAAAATTTTCTGATTGTTGAAAAACGTAGTGGAGTGTACTTGTACACCTTTATAAATGTAACTTCAAGTAGAAACAAGCTTCTAACAGTGGATTGATAACTCGAATTGGATTATATACGTGAATCTGCGATTCACTGAAGTTCATTGTGACCAGAGAGTGAAGAGCTGTGGTTGTAACGAAAGTTCAGCTCTCAAAATTCATTTTTATGAGTCAAAAACCTGGGAAATTGTCTGAAATCACCATAAATTTGCACAATGCAGGTGCAGGTGAATGAAGACAATGAAATGGCACTATCAATGATCAAAGGTAATTTTAGCCCATTTAGGGTTTTTGGGGCCAAAATTGGTGGGAGTCATTTTAAAAACGCTGCAAATCCCTGCAAAATGGTTTATTATTTCGTACAGAATTCCCTTCTGTTACAGATCACAGCTCTCTGTATAGATAACCCGTCTATATAATATAATATGTACTACTCTATACATATTATGTGGATCGCAGATCCTCCGTAGGTTAGTACCTAACCCCGTACTCGTTACTAGGTACCTACTTAAATCACGAGTTAAATGTTGCTAAAATAATATAGCCGATGGCAAACAGTAACTAAAACGGCAAAAAGAAACGCAAATAATGAAGTTCTAAAGGAAAATTGTTGATGTGGAGTAAAAAGATGCCCATTCTGCGTAGATCACTGTTTTCTGTGGTCAGTACCTATAATGAACCCTTGTGTAATAACTTGCCCAGCAATAATACTTACTTACAACAGTTGTTCAAGTTGCAAAAGTACCGATCAACAAAATCCAGCCACTTCTTGGTAGATTACCTAACCGTTGTGTAATAATTTGCCGTTGTGTAATAATTTACCGTTGTGTAATGATTTACCGTTATGTAATGATTTGCCGTTGTTGATTCCCCCCCCCCCCCCCCCACAGGAGCCCACAGGAGTACTGGAGCCGGCCCGGGAATTTATTCATAAAAATGCGAAGGATTCAATAATTCAATCATTAATAAATATTATTTATTGTTATTCATGAAGCGTAACGTTTGTTCAAGTTACTATCAACAAAATACAAAAGAGCCAACATTCTTCAAGTGAAATAATATCAAGGAACAACCAACTCGACTTCATATAGCCATCGGTGGTTATAATCAGGTGATCCCTAGCAATGATATCTGGGCCAAATTTATACCGTTTCATTCACGATCGTGTTGACGAAGCTTTTCGATGCAAACGATCGGCTGGTCGTACAATGCTCCGGGTGGCCTCAAAAAATTCTTTAGTGCGAGTTGAATTTAAAAACGAAAAAAAACATGCCCTTCTATTTGGTTTTCGACCTAGGGGGTTCTGAAAATGTCAACCAGTGTTTTCCATCTCTTAGAGATGACTGATAGTAACGCCGAGCTTCGCGGACCAACTATACCCCACGCGGGACTTACAAACCAAATTTCATTAATTTCGGTTCATGATAACAAAAGTGTACGCCGTAGGGTGGGCGGGCACAGAAATGTTTGGTTTATTATTTTCAATAATGAACCTTTGGAATCAAATATGAAAATAAATGCTTGCACCCGCCCTCAAAATTTGGTGGTTTACGTTCCAAGATATATGTACAATCGGAAAACGCAATAAAAAAAATTCGGTCTGTTTGCCGTACGCCGTACACCGTACCCATACTTAACACTTTCCTTAGTTACCATGGCGGTTACTGGTAATTGGCCCTGGATATCATTGCTAGGGATCACCTGATTATAATCACGGATGGTTGTATGAAGTCGAGTTGGTTGTTCTGCGATATTATTTAATTTGAACAATGATGGCTGTTTTGGATTTTGTTGATTGGTACTTTCGTTTATTCAACGTTATGCTTCATGAATACAACAAATAATTAATTATTGAATTATTGAATCATGCTCATGTTTATGAAACCGTAACTCCTGGACTGGCTCTAGTACTCGATTTAGGGATTTCCTGGGGGGAGCGCAGGGGTAGATATATTGACCACAGAAAACACTCATCTGCGCAGGAGGATACAGGTGAATTAATAATAAACAGTTGTGTAATAATTTTCAGCGTTTTTCATCTTGGTCGATTCAAAAGTTTTTCTTTTTGAACATATCAAACCAAACTTAGGTCTGAAAATTGGCGTGAGGATCTTCATAATATATTTTGAAAATTATAATTAGTAGTTATCACTTTCAATTTCAATTCAATTTCAATTCAATTCAATTCTTTATTAAAACACATATTTAGTACATAATGAAGAATATAAGTACAGAAACATGAGAAAACCAAGTTTATGAATGGGCCCCTAAGGTCTTGACGACCCGTCCAGGGGCTGGTTGTCACTGAACTAGCTTATTAGTTTGGATTGACCGTGTACTTTTAGCTGGAAACAATATATTTACAGACAATATTCAACTTGAGTGAAAAAAAACGCTGCAAATCCCTGCACAACGGTTTATTATTTTGTATAGAATACCCTTCTGTTACAGATCACAGCTCTATGTATAGATAACCCGTCTATATAATATAATATGTACCATTCTATGCATAATTATGTAGATCGCAGACCCTCCGTAGGTTGGTACCTAACCCCGTACTCGTTACTAGGTACCTACCTAAATCACGAGTTAAATGTTGCTAAAATAATTCTGCCGATGACAAACAGTACCTAACAAAAAGAAACACACATAATGAAGTTCTGAAAAGAAATTGTTGATGAGGAGTGAAAAACGCTGCAAATCCCTGCACAACGGTTTATTATTTTGTATAGAATACCCTCCTGTTACAGATCACAGCTCTATGTATAGATAACCCTTCTATATAATATGATATGTACTATTCTATACATATTATGTAGATCGCAGACCCTCCGTAGGTTAGTACCTAACCCCGTACTCGTTACTAGGTACCTACCTAAATCACGAGTTAAATGTTGCTAAAATAATTCTGCCGATGAGAAACAGTACCTAACAAAAAGAAACACACATAATGAAGTTCTGAAAAGAAATTGTTGATGAGGAGTGAAAAAAGTTGCAAAAGTACCTACCAACAAACTCCAGCCCCTTCTACGTAGATGGTATAATGAACCGTTGTGTAATAATTTACCGTTGAGTAATGATTTACCGTAGTAATAATTTACCCATCAATAATACTTCAACGTTTGTTCAAGTTTCACTACCTACCAACAAACTCCAAAAGAGCCATCATTTTTCAAGCGAAATAATATCACAGAACAACCAACTCGACTTCATACTCCGCCAATATAATCAGGTGATCCCTACCAATGATTGGCCGTATTCACAAATTCCTATTGTGGGCGCGTCTCTGGTTACGAGATTTGGTTTGAATTGTATACAATTTCATTCACACTGGAGTCGAAAATGCCTGTCGGTGCAAACTTCGGGGCCTTACTGTGAACGAACGGCTGGACGTACGATGCTCCGGATGGTCTTAAAAAACGCACAAGTTCAAGAACTATTTAAAACCGTAAAAATATTTACGTAAAAAAATAGTATAGGCGTTTTGAAAATTTCAACCCCTATTTTGAACCCCTTAGAGATGACTCACAGTAACGTCGAGCTTCGAGGACCAACTAGACGCCGAACGGAACCTATAACCCGAATTTCATCAATTTTTTTTCATGGTAACTAAGAAAAGTGGCCCGTACGGCGTACGGCGGACAGACAGAAATATTTTTATTGCAGTTTTGGATTCTACATACCTTGAAACGTAAACCATCAAATTTTGAGGGGGGGTAAGAATTTTTTTTTTCATGCTCGATTCCAATGGTTCATTATTGAAAATAATAAACCAAAAAATTAATGTATATATGTATGGGTATGTAGCACCTATGCCATCCATATTCCATGGTGTTAGTTACCTAAATACATAACACAGTTACAATTACAGATCAAACCTATTCAAGAAGTCAGTGTGCAGGTCAGATTTGTGCATTTGCAGCAGGTATGCGCCAATTCTTTTTTGAAGGATTTAGTCGACTGATCTGATTGTAAGGTAGTCGGAAGTGAGGCGTATATTGTGGGAAACAGCCATGGAAATTGTCTTGTGAAAAAATCAGTGGTAGGGCGGGGAACTCGAATTTGGCTACCCTCGCATGTTGCTCGGGTGACTCGCAGGACAATGCGGTGGGGTAGACATTTTTTAATCTTGTGTACACGAAGCAGGGAGCGATACACAAATATCAGTCTTGGTGGAAGAATATCAAATTTTTTATAAAGATCATTGATTCGCGTTCGGGAATGCGACCGAGTGATGATCCGAAGGAGGGAGTTGCACACAACATTGAGCGAGCGGAAGGTTTGGGCATAAATGCTCCGCCCCAGAATTCTATACCATATATTAGGATACTGTACACATATGCGTAATACACCATCTTTAAGTTACTTTTGGAGAGCCATTTTCGTAGTATACAGAAAAAGAAAAACGATTTCCTTATTCTCATTGCTAGGGTCTCTATGTGCATCCTCCATTTTAGGTGCTGGTCTAGTTGGAGTCCTAGATATTTAATACAATTGACTTGCTCAAGCTTAGTACAATTACATGTTTCATAATTTAAACATGATGACCTGCGGAGGTTATAGAGAAAGTGACATAGTTGGTCTTAGAAATGTTCATTGTTAGGCTATTAATGCAGAACCATTGGTGTATTTGAGTAAGAGTTTTACTTGCAGCCTTGTGGACGTCCTCCCATGATTTGTTTGTCAGTATTACTGCTACGTCATCAGCAAAGGCGACGAACTTGCCACATGTTTGTAAATTGAAGAGATAATTTATGTACAGTAAAAATAGTATAGGACCTATAACAGATCCTTGGGTTACTCCAAATCTAATAGGCAAGGAATTACTGCGTACTTCATTAAATTCAACACACTGACTTCTTTTGGAAAGATATGACGAGAACCACTGAACTGCTACTCCATCTAATCCAAGCCTATCTAGTTTATTTATCAACGTACTTGTCTCAATAGAGTCGAATGCTTTCGTTAGATCAATGAAAACACTCAGTACCTTATCCCCATCATTTAGTGCATTTGAAATTTCGTTAACTACTTCAGCAAGAGCGTCTTGAGTACTCCGATTCGGTCGAAAACCATACTGTGCAGGTGATAGTAAATTGTTAGTTTCCAAGTAATTCACAAGTTGCGATTTGATTATCTTCTCAAAGATTTTGGCAAAGTTTGAGAGCAATGAGATTGGTCGATAATTTGACGGCGAAGACCTACATCCTTTTTTGTAAAGAGGTCGAACTACTGCGATTTTTAGGGAATCTGAAAAACATCCATTAAGTATGCTGAGGTCAATTATACGGGACAATGGAGCACTAATATATACTCCTAATGTTTTGATCAAGTTAAATGATATACCATCCCAGCCAGGGCTGGAGCCACCTCTGATTGACTGAATAGTTCTGAAAACTTCTTCAGGGCTGGTTAATTGAAGGCTCATCATGCCAGTAGTTCTAGGGGGGAGGTTATGCATGGGACTGTAATTGAGAAATCTTTCGTTCAGTTGCTGGCCAACTGATATGAAAAATTCATTGAGTCCATTAGCTATCTGACTGGGATTTGTGGTTTCGGATCCATTGATACAAAGTTTTTCTATTTTGATAGGTTCTTCGCCCTTTCCTAGTGCCGTGTTAATAGTTTTCCAGAACTTGGCAGGATTCCCTGCTTTTTCAATTTCCGTTTTAAAATAGGAATTTTTCTTTTGTTCTATAATGGTTTTGAGTTTGTTCCTATATCTAATATAGCTTTTTCGCAGTGATTCATCATTAGGGTTATTTTTGCTAAGCTTTTCCAATTTATCGCACTTATTGATAGAAGTCACTATGCCACTGGTAATCCAAGGTTTAAGTTTACTCATTTTATGATTTTTGGCTACAGCAGGTGAAGAGCATGAGTCTATACAATGACTGAGAACATTGAAAAACAAATCCTATGCATCACTTGCTTGGTTGGTATCACTTTGATTATAGACATATTATGACCAGTCGATAGACGACTGCATGATTGACTTCAGTTTATCATAATTAGTTACCCGGACATAAGTTACCTTTTGTTGCTTATCCTTACAAACACTCGGATCACCGGTTCTGAAAGCAATAGTTGAGTGGTCAGTAATGTTTGAGTGAAATATAGCTGAAGCTGAGTGCCTAAAACCATCGGAGGGAGTTTTAACCATAACGTTATCCAGACACGCTCTTTCCCTGGTAGGTACAGTACTCCCTCTTTAATCCGGCAGATATCGGACCATAGCACTGCCGGATTATCGAAAATGCCGGATTACTGGAAAATATCGAGAAAAACACAGTTATCACTGAAAAATCAGTTTTAATTACATACATTGTACTGTACAATGTAAAAAGGTAGAAAAATACATCATATAACTCACGTTATTCGTTGGAAGTAGACGGCTGAAAATACTCCAATATTGTCTTTTGCTTTTAGCGAATTTTCGAAGAAAAGGAAGCTATTGTTCTCGGTCCAAAATTTTTAAAACTCGAATTTCCGAAAGATTTTTATACCAAAATCCGTTTCAGACCATCCTGAATTCACTGCCGAAAGACACCAAAAATTATATGTATATATATATATATATATATATTTATATATATATTTATATATTTATATATGTATGTGTCATTCCAGACGATAACTCTCGACAGAATTGAGATAAAAAGTTCAAATTTGCACGAAAAATCTGTCTTGGCATTCGACAGGCTAAGTTCGTAGATGGGCAGAATCGGGTCACTCTAAGGGGAAGTTTTGGGGAGTTTAAGGGGGGAAAAATTACCCAAAAATTCCCAAAATGAAACAGTCTGACAAGTGACACCTCATTTTAAAGGTTTTTGTACGCTGAACACGATGGTGAAATCAGAATTGCGATATCTCATTCCGTTCTCAAACTGGAGCACTTTTAAGATGAAGGAACTTGGTTATTTCTTGAGATAAAACAGTTTTACATAAAATCAGTTATTTCTTCGAAAATTCGCTCTTATAGCCATGCTGCATGACTGTGGTTTTTACTGTTAAGAGACACTTTGATTACTTGCTCCTGTAAACTTCTTAACTTGAGTGAGTGGGGCGTGAGTCACTGCTTTGTTTACTCAGACACCCGTCCAAAGTCAAATCATGTGTTGAGCTCATACTCGAATACAAATCGCCGGAGTGCCGGAGAGCTGAGATGCCGGATTACAGAGGGAGTACTGTACTTCAATCCAACTTATATATATCCTAATTCTAGTAGAAAATCATAATACTCCGACGCAAGTGGATCATTACCAATGTTTAAAATGAGGATGCTCGTATTTCTGCAGTTCAATTGTGTAAGTTGTGTTTTGAAGACCGTGAGAAATGAAGAAACTGAGTCTGTGTGTGATCGATACAGCCCAATCGCAGTGAAATGTTTTTGATTAAAGGAGAGGTCTAATTTAAGTGTCGATGCGCCGGTAATGAAGATTTCTGTTGCATCATCAATCTGGATAACGTTCGCTACGTAGGCAATGACACCGCACGCTTTGTTAATGGTAGCGGAGGTCACTTTCAGGGAATAGCCGTGTACTGAAAATGCGCTGGCGTAGTCGCAGGCGGATGTGAACTAAATTTCCATAAGGACGATAACCTTAGGTTTGTTTGTCATCTGGTCTAAGTAAATTAAGAACTGATCCCAATTAGCTTTCATACTTCGGATGTTCAAAGACATTATGGTAAATTATGATAGTGAGAAAAAGTTGTCTAAATCGTCAACATTATTGCATATTCACGTAGATTACGAATACGCGATAAAAAATAGGGGTTACCATTTCAATTAACGAAGTTGACCATGGTCGACCATAGTTCCGCTATGGTCAGGGAATTAAAAATGCGACGTTGCACAACTTGGGAGCCTACTGGATATTCGTGCCAAATTTGGTCGATATCCGTCAAGCCATTCAGGAGTTGACCATGGTCGACCATAGTTCCGCTATGGTCAGGGAATTAAAAATGCGACGTTGCACAACTTGGGAGCCTACTGGATATTCGTGCCAAATTTGGTCGATATCCGTCAAGCCATTCAGGAGTTGACCATGGTCGACCATAGTTCCGCTATGGTGAGGGAATTAAAAATGCGACGTTGCACAACTTGGGAGCCTACTGGATATTCGTGCCAAATTTGGTCGATATCCGTCAAGCCATTCAGGAGTTGACCATGGTTGACCATAGTTCCGCTATGGTTAGGGAATTAAAAATGCGACGTTGCACAACTTGGGAGCCTACTGGATATTCGTGCCAAATTTGGTCGATATCCGTCAAGCCAGTCAGGAGTTGACCATGGTCGACCATAGTTCCGCTATGGTCAGGGAATCGAAAAGGCGCCTACGTTCGACTTGGGAGGCTACCGGATATTGGTGCCAAATTTGGTCGATATCCGTCGAGCCGTTTGGCCGTGAAAAGCAATTCGGGATTCGACCATGGAGGGGCCCATGGATGCGCTATGGTCGACCGCGGGGGTAGTCCGAAGGGTCGATCGTAGATAGAATTTCACGTAGATTACGAATACGCGATAAAAAATAGGGGTTACCATTTCAATTAACGAAGTTGACCATGGTCGACCATAGTTCCGCTATGGTCAGGGAATTAAAAATGCGACGTTGCACAACTTGGGAGCCTACTGGATATTCGTGCCAAATTTGGTCGATATCCATCGAGCCGTTTGGCCGTGCATACAAGGACAGACACACAGACACACGGACAGACAGAGATTCGTTTTTATAATATAGTAGGGAAGTAGGGATAGTAGTTTCAAGTCCACCGTCATTTTCTATCATTTCAGATGTCATAATTGGTTCTGTTAATAGAGAGTTCCTAAAGACTAAAGTCGGGAAGATGTGTTCGGATTTATCTCAACTACGCATGCGCGTCGTCCAAGTTCAAACTTATTTCCTTAAGTTCGACTTATTCGGCCTTATACATAAGGCGCGTTATCTCCCAGGGCACAAACTTTAGGAATCGTCTTTAACCTTACTCAGGGGTAACAGTGCACAGCTTTTTGCCGCGTTTTGTAGTTTTTTTTTTAACGCGTCATGTGTCGTCGGTCCTCGCCATCGCCAGCGTCTTTCAAAGTTACTCCAAGCGTCTTTCAAAGAATTTGCTAGATTGTTGCGATATCAACTTAGGATAAAAAAGTGAGTATACCTACGGATACTAGTATACCTACTGAAGCTGAATGGATTTCGCGTTGTGCTAAGTTAAGTGACGTTACTTTTTAATTCACTCCTACCCCCACCTCATCTGTCAAACCGGACTTATTGGTTAGCATCCAAAGTTAGCTCGCCTTAGATGTGGCCAAAAGATATGGCCGTTCCCTAATGAACTTATCTCATAGGAACTCTCTATTAAGGCCAGAGATTGCGTTAATGTAGCTAGGGCAATTATTGTCACTCGCTGCATGATCATGTGGTAGACCGAATTTTTTGCAGTTGGCGCAGGATGGTGGTTGTTCATTCTTTGTGCAATCCTAAGTTGAATGAGCCCCACTGCAGTGTCCACATGTTGGAGTGGTGTTTTTACATGTTTTAGCAACATGATTGAAACCATTGCAATTGTAACAACGTGAAACTCGTATGAAATCCTCAACACGACAGCAACTCCATCCAAGATAGATTTTACCAAGGTCAAGTAGTTTTTTCCTCAAATCAGGCGAATCCTTTTACCGAATTTGAACGCAAACCTCAATTGTTCGTTTATGGTTCTTTCGTCCATGTGGTTTAATCCAATAAGGCTTTGTTTGATCTCGTCCTGAGTCATTCCTGCAGGAACTCCGTACATTGCAAGTCGAGGAAGTCTTTTTTGGGTCTACTAACGTTCAGTCCAATGTCGTGAAATTTAGGGCATGCAAGTAGAGCGTTTAGATTTTCCTTATCGGCAGCCCGAATCATCAGTCCTTTCTCACCCGAATTCCTAATGCTGGTGATTATTAAGCCCTGGGAGATCGGATCTATTGCAGTCTTTATGTCGTTTTTGATATCATCAGCCTTTTGGTTTATTATTTTCAATAATGAACCATTGGAATCGAGCATGAAAAAAAAAATTCTTACCCCCCCTCAAAATTTGATGGTTTACGTTTCAAGGTATGTAGAATCCAAAACTGCAATAAAAATATTTCTGTCTGTCCGCCGTACGCCGTACACCGTACGCCGTACGCCGTACACCGTACGCCGTACGCCGTACGGGCCACTTTTCTTAGTTACCATGAAAAAAAATTGATGAAATTCGGGTTATAGGTTCCGTTCGGCGTCTAGTTGGTCCTCGAAGCTCGACGTTACTGTGAGTCATCTCTAAGGGGTTCAAAATAGGGGTTGAAATTTTCAAAACGCCTATACCATTTTTTTACGTAAATATTTTTACGGTTTTAAATAATTCTTGAACTTGCGAGTTTTTTAAGACCATCCGGAGCATCGTACGTCCAGCCGTTCGTTCACAGTAAGGCCCCAAAGTTTGCACCGACAGGCATTTTCGACTCCAGTGTGAATGAAATTGTATACAATTCAAACCAAATCTCGTAACCAGAGACGCGCCCACAATAGGAATTTGTGAATACGGCCAATCATTGGTAGGGATCACCTGATTATATTGGCGGAGTATGAAGTCGAGTTGGTTGTTCTGTGATATTATTTAATTTGAAAAATGATGGCTCTTTTGGAGTTTGTTGGTAGGTAGTGAAACTTGAACAAACGTTGAAGTATTATTGATGGGTAAATTATTACTACGGTAAATCATTACTCAACGGTAAATTATTACACAACGGTTCATTATACCATCTACGTAGAAGGGGCTGGAGTTGTTGGTAGGTACTTTTGCAACTTTTTTCACTCCTCATCAACAATTTCTTTTCAGAACTTCATTATGTGTGTTTCTTTTTGTTAGGTACTGTTTGTCATCGGCAGAATTATTTTAGCAACATTTAACTCGTGATTTAGGTAGGTACCTAGTAACGAGTACGGGGTTAGGTACTAACCTACGGAGGGTCTGCGATCTACATAATTATGCATAGAATAGTACATATTATATTATATAGACGGGTTATCTATACATAGAGCTGTGATCTGTAACAGAAGGGTATTCTATACAAAATAATAAACCGTTGTGCAGGGATTTGCAGCGTTTTTGTGTTATTTTTGTCAGACGGGAAAATCACTGCGCTGTTATCTGATTTTAAGGGCTTGTTAATTTTTTTTTAGTTTTTAGTACAGTGGCAAAGGAAGGCGTTCTTTCAGCATCATCGTTTTGTAAAGTAGACACTATGTTCAAAATCGAGAGGGTGTTAGCTTCCAAGGTAGAAACGAGCGTTTCCTTACCTCCCTTAGCTTCTATGTACTTGCCATACAACCCACTCAAATGAAGCCCCAAATCATTCACATATTGCACCATCGTCTTCATTATACTAGCCAACTGAGTAGTTTCCGATTTCCCTATTTTGTTCTTACTGTCCAAGCAGAATCTAAGAAATATTTCTTCATTTTTATTAACGGCTTCACAAACCTTCCGTACGTCGTACTCATCCATGTCCATTTTGCTTGGCGATCCCATTATTGGGCCACGCAATCACTTCACTGCACCGTAGTTATGAAAACAATCGCGCTCAATGTAGATGTTCTCGCTTAGACGGCTGAACGACAACTGAACTTATAGTACTTACTTATAGTGACTTATAGTATTGCAATATTTAGTAATGAATATGTTTGAATATTACCTTATTACGAAGTACCAGTTTGTGTGAAGAAACTGAAGAAATATGAAGTCGTCTTAGGGAGAGATTTAATGGAAAACTATGAATGAATACTACAGCATACAGAAACGGTTTATAACTTAAAAAAGAACAAGAAGCGATTGAAACAGCGCTCGTGAGAGAGCTCTAGTAGTGTTGATCCAATGAAGTCGTAGTGGAGAAGTTGTAATTTTCAACAAATAGTTATCACTACGAGACTTTTGACAGGAACTGTTACTGATTATGGTGACGCCACTGGGTTCTAAAGCGTCGATTATATTTGTGAAAAAACCGATGTTGTAAAAATATTGCTCTTCGGGGAATCACTCATTCATAATTTTTTTTTTTTTTTTTCTCGATGTTTCAGTACAGACTTTCGACTGTGAAGGGAAAAGTTTTGGACGATCTGATAGAGGTTAAGTACGAGATAGAAGACAGCCAAGCTCTCTACCCCTTCGTACAAATAGATACGGAAATGAGCCAGGACCCTTTAGAGCCTCAAGTGGCCACCCTATACGCAGCAACGGGCATACAGTCTGCACCTTCGGATCTCCCTGCGAATGTGAAGGTGGAAAAAACCCCCGACGATGCGATGGTAACTTTCGCTGAGAACATCGCGGCTCGGACCCCCGACGTTCTACCGATGACGTCCGACGTCTTTGTCGACAACCCGATGACCGACGACGGCGAGGACGATGCCCGGTCGTTTGGTGCATTCGTTACCGCCGAGATGAGCCGGATCCGGTCCGAAGATCGGCGCAAGTCGTTGAAGAAGACGATAGCGGAGGCCATCAAGGTGATGGTTGAGGAGGACGAGAAGGAGTTCTTTCAGGACCCCGACACAGACCCTCTCTGCTAGGATTACTCAGGTTTCCTAAGTATCTTTAAAATGTTTAAACCCTAATCCCCTGCCCGGCGGTTTGCAGTTTAATTTTGGTTTATTATTCTCTAAATTATGTATTCGCTCAGGAAAACAGTTTTCAACCCCTCTCAAAATTTTTCTATTTTACTATTCAAGGTGCGTAGATTCCAAAAACGCTGCGAAGTCGTTGTCACATGGGTTTATTATTCCATTGGACGTAGCTACCTATAGAAATGTTGGCTGTTCATTTATTGTTTCTTTCATGTGTACTAATTGAAATATCTACTTTTCATTGTTTCCACAAGTGGTGGAGCTGAGGCCACGCATTGGGGGTCTGGTGTCATGCGGGTTCAGCATACCTTGGCCTTCGCAGGGTGACCCCCCCCCCCCCCCCCGTTCCAGAAGCCCCTTATTCTATCTACTTATAAATACAGCCCTTTGTGTTCCCACTAACTTATATTCACCGATCACTGATCATTCAAAGGAATCCTCACTTACCTGGAACATTAAATAAATCAAACATTAGATTTTGGAAATAGGCTTGAGGAAGATTTCGTAAAATTACAGATGACCTCAACATCCCTGGAAATGCTGGATATACAACTGAAAATTAAAAATAAAACAATGCAAATTATTACAAATGGTTTATTATTTTCCTCCATAGGCACCCCTTCTGCATAGATATCACTGTTTTCTGATGTCAGTACCTTGAATACACGTTATGCTTCATGAATACCTATTGATGGAATGATCCAATCCCACGCATTTTCATGAAACTGTAATTCCCGGGCCGGCTCCAGTTCTCTATTCAGGGCTTTCCTCAGGGAGCTCGAGGGTAGGTATTGACCACAGAAAACAGTGCTACGCAGAAGGGGCATCTATACAGGTAAATAATAAACCACTGTGTAATAATGTGCAGCGTTTTTTCAAACATTTCAAAAATATTCTATTTTGTTTGCCTTCTTCCTGGTTTCCGGGAAAATATAGAAAATTATACTAAAACAAGTACAATTGACAATTTTATTGAATCTTGTTCAATTCTCCCATGATGCTCAACAGCTCACCGACGAGGTTTTTCCCAGCCCCCAGTGTTTTTTACATGATGTGATATTTTAGGATTAGTCTTTCCACTGTTGTATTCAGACTGAAAAGCCCCAAAATGTATATTCTGTAGCAAATAGCTTGTTGTTTGAGAAGAAAAGAAATATTGAGATGATTGTTGAGATGAATGAAATATTGAGATGATTGTTGTTTGAGAAGAAAAAAATACCACTTATTATACTTGCTTTGATAATGTATAATACTTGATTATTTTGTACTATTAATTATGTAAGTTGTAGTAAACCTATGTAAGTTGTAAATAAAGTTGGATAATTTTTGCTATTTATTCAATTAGCTACTTACAGCATTTTTTTTTAATGATGATAATTATAGTTTTATGTCATGACTGTCTGTATTATTGTTCTTTCGAACTGGAACATCATACTATAAAGCAGATTGTTGTTATCTGATCAAAATTTTATCAATACAACATTTCGTGTGATTTTCCTGTTGTATCAATTGCTTTATTTTTTCGCTGTATTTGATTATTATACGGGAGTTGCTGAGAATAGTCAGGTTTTTACTCTCCTCAGCGTCCACCCGTCGTATAGGAATCCTAATAGTAAAAAAATTAATAAATAGTAAAGAAAAACACATGGTGTGGAGTAGGTAATCTATGGATAACATGGCTCGGCATTGGTACTGTGGGTGGAATTAGTTGTCCATGTTTAAAAAAAAAGGTAGGTACCTAGTAATTCCGAGGATATTTTCTAGGATAGTTCGAAAGAAAGGATTTTTTTCAATTAACAATCCGGGCCACTGCGGAAATTAAGACGCGACATTCCCTGTATTAACAAGGTATGTTCCTTCTAAATATATAGAACTCTAGAGACTATTGGAATACATTATGCCCTACGAAAGGGAACAGGCTATTTTAGAACATCATACGCATTTGTACGCAACTTCTGAATGGCTGGACCGATTTTGATGGAATCGTTTTCTAGGAGGATCCCGATGTCCGAAATCCATTTTTACCCGTGCGTTGACCGGGAAGTGGCAGATACCTTCACAGCCTGAACGGATGAACCGAACTGGTTGAAAGTTGTATCTTAACCTCCCTTTCACCACCCATTTTAATATATCTTTGAGAGTTCCACGGTGTGCCTAGTACCTACCGACGGTGAAAAGGAAAAACGAATGCAATATGTCAATAGCCACCAGTGCCAATCGCTACCACCTAAACATGAGCGACAATTGCCACCAGTCCATGCCAGGCTGTGAATTCACGTAGCAATATGTTTTTGCGTTGTTTTTCTGTCTGCATGGACGAATGTGGTCTGGATGCTCACAACTCCAAAAGGAAAAAAGTCTACCAATTCCAGTAGGCAGTATAGCTTCCTCACTTGATTCACATGAACGTATAGAAAAGTTAGGTAGGTTCATTTTGATACGGGACCATCTGCGGTTCAACCCGCCTGTGCTCTCGAAATGTCAGCTCTCTGCGACTATTTTTCGCGTAGTCAGAAGCCTTAAGAGGAAATGGTCAACGTTTCATGTTCGTGCATGCGCAAACGAAAGTTACAGTACGATTCCAGTGAATTCATGTGGAACTATCAAAGTATTATTCCTGATCGACTCTTCAAGTTCGAACTCATTTCAACGATATTTAAGTTAGTTATGGGGGTTTCATTTACATCACGTATCGCTTGGGCAGACGAAAGTTACGGTACTTTCTCAATGATTTTGGTACGGGACCATCTGAGACTTACCCTCCAAATTTCCGCCCATATTTACCATTATTTCGGGTAGTTATGGGCGTTACAAGGAATTGACCACAGACAGACAGACACGGAACCAAAAATGTTCGTTGATGTCTGAAACAAATTGCGAGTGAAATTTTTCATTTTGGAGGACATACAATTTTTTCTACTCTTGCACTTAACATGTTATATTTGTATAATAATTTTCAACATTACAGCGATGGTTGTGTAATACGAATAATATTTCACCATTACTCACTTTATCACCCCTTTGAGGATCGTGCTGTTGAATCCATCCAGTAGCAATGGCAACAGTGGTCCGAGATCTGTCCTCGGACAATAGTGAGGGCGGCAGGTCTCAGTTGACTTACCGCCCAATTGATGGAGGGTAGTTCGGGCCTCTTCTGGCTGTGCCATCAGGCGGCTTCTCTCCTCCTCATTAAAGGTTTGAGTTCAGCTCGGGACCCCACGGCCCCAGCGAGGGATCCAGATCCAGAGACCACAGACACATCAATGATGAAGGCATCGCCTCTCGGTCACCACCAAGAGATCTGGTCGATAGCTCCTCTCCATTAGGCTGAAGTGGGGCTCAAGCCTCACCGGCCATATTTCGCGTCACGCGTAACCATGCAACAGGTCCAGGGCAGCATTATGACGGGTGTACCTAGCGGCAGAGGGGCAGACCTGGAGGACATGAGCAGCAGCTTCGTTCATGTTGTGATAACCCATCCGACAGTGATGGGTAGTTCCTCTATGCTGACCCCTTGAATTGCCTCATCCTGGTGGGCAGAGAACCAGAGTGAACCCTCGCCAGACCTAGGGATTTCCTGCCCTGCATTCTTGCTGACAGGTTCCTGATCCATGCAGTGCTGGCTCTGGTGTCCTGTGATCTCACCAGTTCTGCTCCATCAGTGGTGCTATGAAGCCGCTGTGCTCTGGCAATCCAACGGTCGAGTCGTGCTGAACATTGCGTTGCTCACTGGTGTCCTCAAACCTGCTGTGTGCGTGCGTACATTGCCTAGCCTGTTGGACCTTATTGTAGGCATCTGGGTGAGCAGCTCCATCACACCCATGTTCCCATCCCCTACCAGTCCGTGGATATAAGCATTAGCAGAGTCGAATGGTAGTCACACCCACTTTCTGATGTGGCCTCTGATTGCCACATCCACTTGCTTTAGGGTAGCAAGCATTGTATTCCCCAGTACCAGTTGATGCGTTGTAACGTGATCATCTCACGTTTCGAAATATTTTGGTTCCCGACAAACCACTTGAGCAACAGGGGCAGGAGCAACAGGGATAGAGGCAGTGTCCGACATTGGATAGTGTATGGAGCACCTCGTGTTGAGGACGAGGGCCATGGATCGATAGTGGGGTGAGCGGACAGGAGAAAAGTCTTGAGGCCTACGTTTAAGTTCGAATGAGAAATTTGAGAGTGTCATCTGGTGTTAACCTTCTTTCCTGCCGCTGGGGTATAAATCGCTGCAAGGACCGTCAGGAAGTCAGCCGACGCACCTGGATCTTTCCCTGCCCGGACTTGACTTGGAAAAGGTATGTCTCAGTACTTGACTCGTTCCTTGTTGTACTCACGATCGATGAGGTTTCGGATTTACAAAGAGGTCAGTCCCTCGAGTCCCGGATGAACAACACCAAATCAGGCTGTTCCGATTGGTTGCAGGCTGATTCGCGGAGTACCTCTGGATCGACGTGTCTTATCTCCCGGCGAGGCCAGCTGTGCCACATATTACTGGCGAACGACAAATTGTTGCAGTTTGATTGTAAAGATCTAGTCTATCCGTGCCTTCCGCCTGTTGTTGATTTAATATGTGTTCCATCTATGTAGTTAAGTACCTCTAGTCAGTTGATCTCTATGTAACCAAGCCTGTGATACTCATAAATACTAAGTACTTAATTTGTTGTAAATTTGCAATGGTACCACTTACATGTAAGAGAAAGGCCTATAGAGGATAAGAGGAACGAATTCGTCCTGGTTATACGTGCAATTGTGAGATTGAAGCGCATTAAGATCACTGGTAAATTATAGAAAACTATTTATTGTTCTGCAGCACACGAATTTGGTGAGTTATTAATAAATTGTTATTGCATGAAATTTAAGTGGTGTATCCATCGTTACTGGAGACCTACCTTGGTTGGCGGTTCGCCTTAAACTGCCTGGCGCCCAAAAATATATAATTTACCTTGAAGGCAACTCTGGGTGCTTCCCAGGATAGGAGTGGTGACCTGCGCCCCTGTCACTGTCTCGGCCGGGGACGTGGCCGGAACACCCCCTCTTGGTCATAGTAGGGCAAAAATTCCACTACATTTTTGGCGCCCAACGTGGGGCCCAAATCACTCCTAGCCTGTTGGTAAAAGAAAAGAAAAGAAGAAATCTCTGACCTTAGGTGATATTCAAGTTCCTATTAATGAAAATCTTTTTGTTCGTAATTATGAATTTAATAAGTGCAGATAAATTATATTTTGATCAGTGATAAATTTTGTTGGAAAAGTATGTATTTTGCTTGTGTTTAGTTTGTTATACCTATGTGGTGAAAATTTTTTTATGGTGATTTGAAAAGCATGTTCCTATTCCTGAATTGAGGTTGATCTGTTAAGTAGTTTTGTAGGCAATTAATTTTAGGTAATTTTCGTGGGTTACCTCGTTTATATTGGCTTAGTTTATATATATGTTTGTCAATTGCGTCATGGATCCATACAAATTGAGCGAGGATCAATGTAGATTTGAGTTGGAATTAAGGTGCCTCTCTGCCGAAGGTGATGTTGCGACATTGGCTGCTAGGCTTAGAATTGGCATGCTGATGGCAGTCGAAACTAAGATGATTAATGTTCCTGATCCTGAAGAGGAATTTAAATATTGCCGTTCTTTGATTGATGATTTGTCTAATGAGTCTTCTTCCTTGAAAGCCAAAACAAGGACTGTTAAGGTTGTTCGGATTCAGTCCAGGCTTGTTCATTGTATCAATAGATTGAATAACTTGAGGTCTGCTTACCCTGACCTGGCAGCTAGAGTTGACTTGATGGTGGTTGAGGCTAGGGAACTTGTTACCACTTTGGAGGCGTCCATTGGACTTTCAACAGTTGAAAGTGAGACTGATGGGTCAGATGTGGATGGAGGTAGGTTGAGGGCTTCCAAGGCCCAGAAGTCTGGCGGTGTCTCTCCAGGTAGGATGATGTCCAAGGGGGCTGAGCCGCCAAGTGGTGTTGACTCTTTTGTTCCTGTTGTGCCTTCCCTCTCTCCCTCTGAATACCGATACCCGGCGGAGCCTGTCTATAAATGGAAGCTCAACAAGTTTAGTGGGAAGAATCCAGAATTGGCGCTGGACTTTGTCGCTGAGGTGGAAGAGAAGGCTCAGACGCGCTCATTGGGATTTGACCGCCTATTTAGAGAGTCTGCCGAACTATTTGAGGACGAAGCACTTGTTTGGCATCGTGATGCGATTAAGCGTGTCACCACTTGGGAAGGACTTAGGAAAGAGTTTCTTATCGCCTACTATGGGTATGGCAATGACAGTAGTCTGCGTGAGCGAATCCGGAAATGTAGGCAGTCTGAATTTCAAAGTATTGATGTGTTTTTGGGAAGGGTGGAAGGAATGTATTCAAGACTTGAAAGACCACTTGGAGAGGCGGAACGTCTTGAGGAAATTTTGCGCAATCTAAATAATTTTCTGAAAGAAAAGTTGATGATGACTCCGATGGCGACAATAGAAGATCTGAGGGCTGCGGCTCGGCTGGCTGAAGCTGGCCGTCTCCGTATGGGTTCTGCTCCTGTGGTTGCGTCACAGGTCCACTTGCGGTGTTCCTCTGTTCAGGCTGGAGTGGAGGACCTTGCTGCCACCACTTCTGCCGCACCAGCTGTGGGTGCCGTCGGCACAGGTCATAATACTGGAAGGGGAGATTTCAAGTGCTTCAACTGTGGTTCCGGAGAACATGGTCACCGGTTTTGCAAGCTTCCTCGTGGAAAATTTTGTTATAGGTGTGGACTGCCTGAGGTGACTACACACACCTGTACTCGGTGCAATAAACAGCAGAAAAAAAACGAATAGGGTTGCCCTGCTACCAAGGTCGGCAAGTGCAACAGCCTGTAGATAGGACCTTATCACAGTTCCCACTCAGGAGAAAGTTAGGGGATCCTCGTCCGTTTATTGAGATAAACATTGGTGGTAAGATGATCGTTGGTTTGGCTGATTCCGGTGCATCTGTGTCCCTGGCGGGTAGCCAGCTGATTGATGATCTCTGTGGATTGGGTGTGGAAACATATGAATTAACTGAGCGCAGTGTCCAGACAGTCGATGGTTCCTCCCACGCAGTGAGAGGAGGGGCGGAATTGCCGATAGTGGTTAATGGGGCCGTCGTCCCATTCCGTATATACCTTGTTCCTTCGCTGAAGCAGTCCCTGATTTTAGGTGTGGATTTTCTCCGTCACTTCAATTTGGCTATTAACTTTCGACAACTGCGGATGAATGATGAACGGTCTGAGACAGATTCTGATTTTCCTCACAGTGCCTGTTTGTTGGTATCAGAGAAGAATCTGACAAAGGAACAGCGGTCTTCATTGTCTGGCATACGTGGGCGTCTTGAGAGGCTTGCGGCTCCTGGTCCGGATGGGTGTCTGCGTGCCACATCTCTCATGGAACATAGAATCAATCTGATTCCTGGTACATTGCCCATAAAACAGCGAATCAGACCAGTATCCGCAGCTGTCCGTAAGATTCTTGGTGACCAGTTGGATGAATTGATCGAGCAGGGAGTTGTTGAACCGAGTGAGTCCCCTTGGTGCTCTCCACTTGTGCTTCAAAAGAAGAAGAATGGTACATACAGATTGTGCCATGACAGCCGAAGGATAAATGAGGTTACTGTGAAGGACTCGTACCCGTTGCCAAATATACAATCGACGCTCGATATGCTTAGTGGAGCACGGTTTATTAGCTCAATTGACCTTCGAGCTGCGTTCTTCCAAATACCGCTTGCGCCTGAGTCACGACCTATTACCGCTTTTGCTGTGCCTTCTCGTGGACTGTGGCAGTTCCGTAGATTGTGCTTTGGGTTGTCCAATAGTGGTAGCTGTTTCCAACGACTGATGGACCAGGTAATAGCCGGCCTGGACAACACTTTTGGGTATTTGGATGACCTAATAATGGTTTCGGCGACGTGGGAGGAGCATGTTGCACTGCTGGACAGGGTGATAGAACGTCTTGAGAATGCAAATCTTACGGTCAACTTGGAAAAGTGCGAACTATTCAGATCGAGTTTGGAGTTTCTTGGATTTTTGGTGGATGGCCAGGGCTTGAGGGCTTCTCCCGGTAAGGTTGCGGCAATTGTGAATTTCCCTAGGATGACCTCGCAGAGGGATGTTCGGAGATTCCTGGGAATGTGCAATTACTACCGGAGATTTGTTCCGGGCTTTGCTAAGGTGGCAGGACCTCTTTCTGAACTCCTGCGTAAGGGGAGGAGGTTTGTGTGGACATTGGAGTGTGAGAAATCATTTGCCGAGCTGAAGACGCTCCTGACTACTGCCCCTGTTCTTTCTGTTCCTAATTTTGACTTGCCTTTTGTTATTCAGACGGATGCGTCGCTTCTTGGACTCGGAGCTGTCATTTCCCAGAGGTTCCCGGAGGGTGAGAAGGTTATAGCGTATGCTTCTCGCAAGTTAAGTAAGGCCGAACAGAAGTGGAGTGTAATAGAGCTGGAGTGCCTTGGGATACTGTGGGCTGTGGAGCGGTTCCGTCCATACGTGGAGGCTACTTCATTCACCGTCATCACGGATCATCACAGCCTCCGTTGGCTGAATGGTCTGAAGAACCCTTCCCCTAGACTAACAAGATGGGCCCTCAAACTGCAAAGTTACGATTTCCGGATTGAGTATCGAAAGGGGGGGCTGAACAAGGTACCTGACGCATTATCTCGGGCCCCTGTTGAGGTGTGTGCCATCGACATGTTGCCTGCGCAGGTCACTGATAGGTGGTACTTGCGGATGAAGTCTCAGGTTGTAGCAGACCAGGATAGATTCCCTGTTTGGAAGGTTGAAGGAGACCGATTGTATAAATTCATCACTGAAAAAGATACCTTGATCAATGAGTGGAAGGAAGTGGTGCCCAAGGATTACCGTGAGGAGCTCCTGCAGCGGAACCACAATACCCCTTCTTCTGGTCATTTTGGGGTGTCAAAGACTCTCAAGAGAATTAGTGCTGATTACTATTGGCCCAAAATGCGCCGGGATGTTCAGAGGTTTGTTGGGAGGTGCTCTGTATGCATCTCGTTCAAGGTTCCAGTCCGCAAGCCTGGTGGTATGATGGGTAGGTTCTCAGTCACAAAACCATGGGAGATGGTGGCGATAGACTTTTCGGGCAAGTACCCCAGGTCGCCCCGTCGCAATGAGTATCTACTAGCAGTGCAGTGCCTTTTCTCTAAATTTATATTGGTATTCCCGTTGACAAATTCCAAGGCCGCAACTTTGGTCAGGGTCCTTGAGGATAAGGTTTTCTCGTGTTTTGGGTATCCACGAGCACTGATCTCGGACAACGGATCTCAGTTTACATCCCGTGAGTATACGGACTTGTTGGAATCAAAGAATATCAAGGCTCAGTACACAGCACTCTATCACCCGCAGGCTGATCCTGTGGAGAGGTGCCACCGAGAATTGAAGAGACTAATGGCCTCATTCATGCAGGGCAGAAACCACTCCAGATGGGATGAGTTCCTGCCTCAGTTTCAGTTGGCCATCAACACGTCAGTGAGTGAGAGCACTGGATATGCTCCGTCAAGCGTCATGTTTAACCATCGGGTGGTTGCTGTCAACAGGGACATGGTTACGGACGCTTATGGCGGAGTGTCCGCATTGGCTGATTTTGTGGCTGCCAATGAGTCCAGGATACAGGAAGTCAACACTCAGGTTGTGATCAACGCCGACCGTCAGTTTCAGAGAAATAAGGCGCGATATGATGCAGGGCGCCAGCCTCTCGAATTCAATGTGGGTGACAGGGTGTGGAGGAGGAACTTTGCTCAGTCTTCAGCACCGGATAAGATTAGTAAGAAGCTGGCTCCAAGGTTTTTGGGCCCTTTTGTGGTGGCCGAGCGGCACGGAAATCTTGTTTATTCCTTACAGGATGATCATGGAACTCATGCTGGCAGGTGGCATGTTCAGGATTTATTGCCAGTCAGGGGCAGTGACGTGGACAGTGAGAGGGAGGTGCATTGAGCCCTATGGAGCTTGCTTTCGGGATCGTCCATCTGACGACTGGTCATGAGGTCAGGTGCTGGATCTCGTGCGGTGGTCCCTTGGTAAATTATGCTACTTGTCCTGCATCGCGTCACTGTCGGGGTGACCCAAGCCCGGTTGCCCAAGCGCCATGTAAACTCTTTGATTTCCTGGAGTAAATCTCGTCCGACAAGGAGGGGTGTGTAACGTGATCATCTCACGTTTCGAAATATTTTGGTTCCCGACAAACCACTTGAGCAACAGGGGCAGGAGCAACAGGGATAGAGGCAGTGTCCGACATTGGATAGTGTATGGAGCACCTCGTGTTGAGGACGAGGGCCATGGATCGATAGTGGGGTGAGCGGACAGGAGAAAAGTCTTGAGGCCTACGTTTAAGTTCGAATGAGAAATTTGAGAGTGTCATCTGGTGTTAACCTTCTTTCCTGCCGCTGGGGTATAAATCGCTGCAAGGACCGTCAGGAAGTCAGCCGACGCACCTGGATCTTTCCCTGCCCGGACTTGACTTGGAAAAGGTATGTCTCAGTACTTGACTCGTTCCTTGTTGTACTCACGATCGATGAGGTTTCGGATTTACAAAGAGGTCAGTCCCTCGAGTCCCGGATGAACAACACCAAATCAGGCTGTTCCGATTGGTTGCAGGCTGATTCGCGGAGTACCTCTGGATCGACGTGTCTTATCTCCCGGCGAGGCCAGCTGTGCCACATATTACTGGCGAACGACAAATTGTTGCAGTTTGATTGTAAAGATCTAGTCTATCCGTGCCTTCCGCCTGTTGTTGATTTAATATGTGTTCCATCTATGTAGTAAAGTACCTCTAGTCAGTTGATCTCTATGTAACCAAGCCTGTGATACTCATAAATACTAAGTACTTACTTTGTTGTAATTTTGCAGTGGTACCACTTACATGTAAGAGAAAGGCCTATAGAGGATAAGAGGAACGAATTCGTCCTGGTTATACGTGCAATTGTGAGATTGAAGCGCATTAAGATCACTGGTAAATTATAGAAAACTATTTATTGTTCTGCAGCACACGAATTTGGTGAGTTATTAATAAATTGTTATTGCATGAAATTTAAGTGGTGTATCCATCGTTACTGGAGACCTACCTTGGTTGGCGGTTCGCCTTAAACTGCCTGGCGCCCAAAAATATATAATTTACCTTGAAGGCAACTCTGGGTGCTTCCCAGGATAGGAGTGGTGACCTGCGCCCCTGTCACTGTCTCGGCCGGGGACGTGGCCGGAACACCCCCTCTTGGTCATAGTAGGGCAAAAATTCCACTACAGCGTCATTGATGGAATACCGTCATCTCGCAAGATCACCAGCTTCTGTAGAGGCTTCAGGGGGTCTCTGCCAATTCTCTCAAGCATGGACGATACTTTGCTTGCTGTATTGCGACATACACCCTGGGCTTCAAATGGAACCCCCAGATACGTGGAGAAGCCCTTAAGCATTCACCATCAACATCAATGGCTAAACCTGCTGTTGGCACCACTAGTCGGCCACCTCTTGGCACCAGGGGAAGATACAGCGATGTCCTGAGATCGAGGTTTAGACCCAACTGTTCCAAGGCACCTTGAGTGCTGTTACCTGGGCCTATATTCCTGCCCTTGATGTAGCAATCAATACAACATCATCATTAGAGGCAAGCGAGGACCAATACCGACCTGTGTGGTGGTAACCCGCTCTGGAGGAGTGGGCTAATAGGACATGATCCATGACCACATTGAATAAGGTGGAAGACAGGGGGTTCCCCTGCCTGATTCCGCTCGTATTCCTCAGCCACGGACCTGCTCCAATTCTCGTTGATCCATTTTGGTAGGCTGTGCCAATGTACTCCACCAGTTGCTTGGGCAATTGCCAGGCTTTTATTATATTCATGATGGCAAAATTAGAGACTCTATCGAAAGCCTTTTCAACATCAAGAACTGCCAGATGTAGATCCCTTTTCTTGCGGTTGGCTTCGACTAATATTGTGTTACATGCTACCACATTCATTGCCAGCTCATCAACGCCCCTGCGGTGTCCTCTTTGTTGATCTACATCAGTAACGGAGGAATCTAATCTTCTTCCTAGGATCTTATGGAATTGGTGTACAACTACTGATAGGACTGTAAAGTAAACAGCCATTCCAGGCTGGTGCTTTTCGTCCGACTGCCCTGCTAGCGTCGTGGAAGTGATCAGCTGTCCTCCTATGAGAGGTTCAGAATTCGACCTGATCATTTCGCTCTTTACTTGGTTACTCATTGCCTCGCCCCCTTGAGTGGAGAGGGATTCGCCCAACAGCTACATGGGTCATACTTGGACGTGTCACCACGTGTCA
The DNA here is from genome assembly GCA_954871275.1 of Leptopterna dolabrata. Classification (NCBI taxonomy): domain Eukaryota; kingdom Metazoa; phylum Arthropoda; class Insecta; order Hemiptera; family Miridae; genus Leptopterna; species Leptopterna dolabrata. Next base: position 49,922,934 of record OX940980.1, read on the forward strand.
CGGCGGTCACCCATCCAAGACTGATGGGACTGTAATTGGGTAGTAGTCTGGCTCTGTTTGCGCCATATATTCTTCAGTATCCGTTTTTCGACTCCTGCCGAATACAAAGCTTCCCTAACTTTGGTAATGAGGAAGCTAAATATGAAATGTTGGCATGGAACATGAAAAAATAATTTAAAAAATGTAAATTTATAATATATAATCACTTAATTTTTTTAGTTAAAATACACAGCTTCATTTTAGGAAATGGGCAGCTTTTATTACAGTTCATAAATCGATCGCTAACTTTTTTAATTAAACTAGGTAGGTATGTAAATATCAGATCTACAATTAATTTTTGTTTCAAGCCGCTTTCCTGCGCCATGATGAAATGGCGCCTAGGCATTTAAAACTTACTTTTAAAAAAACCATACCAAAAAACACCACAAAACCAACTAAAACTAAAACTAAACTGGAGGTTAAACTTATATTAAATATTGATATGAAAACAAATTTTGTTTTTGGTTTATTATTTTCAATAATGAACCATTGGAATCGAGCATGAAAAAAAAAATTCTTACCCCCCCTCAAAATTTGATGGTTTACGTTTCAAGGTATGTAGAATCCAAAACTGCAATAAAAATATTTCTGTCTGTCCGCCGTACGCCGTACGCCGTACACCGTACGCCGTACGTCGTACGGGCCACTTTTCTTAGTTACCATGAAAAAAAATTGATGAAATTCGGGTTATAGGTTCCGATCGGCGTCTAGTTGGTCCTCGAAGCTCGACGTTACTGTCAGTCATCTCTAAGGGGTTCAAAATAGGGGTTGAAATTTTCAAAACGCCTATACCATTTTTTTTACGTAAATTTTTTTACGGTTTTAAATAGTTCTTGAACTTGCGAGTTTTTTAAGACCATCCGGAGCATCGTACGCCCAGCCGTTCGTTCACAGTAAGGCCCCGAAGTTTGCACCGACAGGCATTTTCGACTCCAGTGTGAATGAAATTGTATACAATTCAAACCAAATCTCGTAACCAGAGACGCGCCCACAATAGGAATTTGTGAATACGGCCAATCATTGGTAGGGATCACCTGATTATATTGGCGGAGTATGAAGTCGAGTTGGTTGTTCTGTGATATTTTTTCGTTTGAAAAATGATGGCTCTTTTGGAGTTTGTTGGTAGGTAGTGAAACTTGAACAAACGTTGAAGTATTGAAGATTGATGGGTAAATTATTACTACGGTAAATCATTACTCAACGGTAAATTATTACACAACGGTTCATTATACCATCTACGTAGAAGGGGCTGGAGTTTGTTGGTAGGTACTTTTGCAACTTTTTTCACTCCCCATCAACAATTTCTTTTCAGAACTTCATTATGTGTGTTTCTTTTTGTTAGGTACTGTTTGTCATCGGCAGAATTATTTTAGCAACATTTAACTCGTGATTTAGGTAGGTACCTAGTAACGAGTACGGGGTTAGGTACTAACCTACGGAGGGTCTGCGATCTACATAATATGCATAGAATAGTACATATTATATTATATAGACGGGTTATCTATACATAGAGCTGTGATCTGTAACAGAAGGGTATTCTATACAAAATAATAAACCGTTGTGCAGGGATTTGCAGCGTTTTTGAAAAAGATTCAGAAAAACGAACCGGCACTCGCATGGATACTCGCATTATATTTCATGTGCTCGCATAATGATTCAACAACTTGCTAGTGAGCTCTCATTCTCTCGTTGATTGCTTACACGAACATCAATTATCTATCATCATCATCAGTTTTTTCTTATATTTTCGTAGAAATCCACATTTCCTGGTTAGCCCCCCACCCCTTTCCAAATCCTGGATCCGCCACTGCCCTTCGTCAACAAGAAGTTCTAATTTAAAGTCTCTAGAAATTCTCGCGAAAAGAATCTCAGTTCACCACGCTCAAAGAGTCAAGGAGCAATGAATGGAAGCTCGTACGCATCAAGACTCGACCGACAAATAGATCATCCTCCTCCAGTTTGACATGGATATGTCTTTTGGCTGGGGGTCAAGGAATTTTTAAACGACATATTTTTCGCGACACGAAATTCCGCGACATGGTAGGAGCACTTTAGATTATTATTAACTCGAAAAGTGAAGGCTAGGTAGATCCACCCTATTAACCGTAATGCACAGGGTCCAGATCAGCTGAGTGGCTCCCAGATCTAATTTCCACCGTATTAACCGTAAGAAGGTGAAATTCGGCATGTAGCCTCCTTAGGACGTCATCCTGACGATGCACAGGGTCCAGATCAGCTGAGTGGCTCCCACATCTAATTTCCGACCTATTAACCGTAGGAAGTGGAAATTCGGCATGTAGCCTCCTTAGGACGTCATCTTGACGATGCACAGGGTCCAGATCAGCTGAGTGGCTCCCAGATCTAATTTCCGCCCTATTAACCGTAAGAAGTTGAAGTTCGGCATGTAGCCTCCTTAGGACGTCATCCTGACGATGCACAGGGTCCAGATCAGCTGAGTGGCTCCCACATCTAATTTCCGCCCTATTAACCGTAGGAAGTTGAAATTCGGCATGTAGCCTCCTTAGGACGTCATCCTGACGATGCACAGGGTCCAGATCAGCTGAGTGGCTCCCACATCTAATTTCCGCCCTATTAACCGTAAGAAGTGGAAATTCGGCATGTAGCCTCCTTAGGACGTCATCCTGACGATGCACAGGGTCCAGATCAGCTGAGTGGCTCCCACATCTAATTTCCGCCCTATTAACCGTAAGAAGTTGAAGTTCGGCATGTAGCCTCCTTAGGACGTCATCTTGACGATGCACATGGTACAGATCAGCTGAGTGGCTCCCAGATCTAATTTGCGCCCTATTAACCGTAAGAAGTTGAAGTTCGGCATGTAGCCTCCTTAGGACGTCATCTTGACGATGCACAGGCTCCAGATCAGCTGAGTGGCTCCCAGATCTAATTTCCACCGTACTAACCGTAAGAAGTTGATGTGATCTTCACGAAGATTAAATTTTTCGCGTACATTAAATTCCGCTTCAATAAACGAAGTGCTGTGACGTCATCATGAGAATGGGGTTTCCCCACTTTGGATTGTCGTGATGATGGTGATGGTGGTGAGCGGCATGTTGCGTTTTAGGAGCCACTCACCTGATCTGTACCCCACGTATTGTGAAGAAGAGGTCGTAAAGAGTATTCAAATAGTTGAATGCAACCCGAAAACTGAAGGCGATTAAATTACATGGGTATTTCCACCATATTAACGACGTTTTTAAAAGTGATCATGACATTATGTGAGGGAGAGACATATCCATGATCCTTTCTTTTTCCCCAAAGGGAGAAAGTTTGTTCCATAAGCGTGTATCGGTGTTTAAAAAATCTGTCTCTATGGAAAACCGCTTGAAAAAATTCAAGTTTTGAGAGGTGACAAATTTTTATGTAACCGCAATGCCCTGCCGGTTCCAGTAATCGATTTAGGACTTTCCCCCGGGGGGACGCGAGGGTAGGATTGACTACAGAAAACAGTGGTCTACGCAGGTGGTTTTTATTGCAGTTTTGGATTCTACATACCTTGAAACGTAAACCATCAAATTTTGTGGGGGGGGGGGGGGGGTAAGAATTTTCGTTGTACAACTCAGGGAGCATTTTCGTTGAAAGATGTTTACGGGTCGGTAGCTCATAATATGGATTCATGTTTTGTGAATACTCACGGAAACCTGTATCTTCAACTACAGAAAGAGGCTGGTAGTCGACTGTTATCATTCTCATGAGGCTGTCGTCAATTAATTTCTTTTGGTGTTGATAAATTTTATTCATCACATTTCCATTTACGGAAAAGTTGTCAGAGAGAGGGTTTACTAGCCCGCGGAGTACGAGAGCAAACAGTCAGTGAATGACACGGGTCAACAAGTTGGGGAACGGATCTCGGTCAGTGGGCATTGAAAACCGATGTTTGCGACTTGAAAACCGACACTGGACCGAGGGAAAGGCAAACTTGTTGATGTTTCTGACGTTCACAATACAAGCAAATAAAGCTACAACCCTCTCACCGCTAACAGAGAACTCAGCGCAACTTTTCCTGATGACCTGCGAGTCGGTGGGTTGTTTCTGATGAATTTAGTATTGTTATCTTCCTTTTACTGTCTTTATTAGACTCCTTATAACGGTGGCTTGTTCGAGAGAGTTGCATGGTAGGTGGGCTGGAGCGAGGTGAAGCTGTAAGTCGGTGGATAATTGGGTCATCTGACTGTAAACCCATCTTTTTTAGATTGTCAGGATTAACATGTTGGTGCACGGAAACAAGATCCTGGTAGGGAGCTTCGGAATAGGAAATAATTCTGCACACCGTAGTTCTTCAGATTTCCGTGATTCCAAACGACCGTTTTGGTTTATTATATTCAGTAATGAACCTACGGCATCCAGCATGAAAAAAAAAGTTTAAACCCCTCAAAACTTGATGGTTTACGTTTCAAGCAATAGTTTTTTGTTTTTTTTGCCATGTCGCCAAGAGGTCTCTAGCAGCCCAATATTGGTTCGCTGACTTTGTCCAGCGGTCGTCTACATCAATAAAAGATCTTCTTGTGTCTGCCAAAGCAGGACACGTGTTGATGTGAGACGGCGTCATCTTGACGCCCAACGGGCAGAGAGGGCAAAGAGCAACTCTGCAAGTCCAATCCTGTGCAGGTGCGACTGCAGATAATCGTAGAATCCGAAACTGCAGTTAAAAACTCTGAAAATTATTATACAACAGTTTATTATTTACCTGTATAGATGCCCCTTCTGTGTAGATCACTGTTTTCTGTGGTCAATACCCTCGAGCTCCCCCCAGGAAAGCCCTGAATCGAGTTCTGGAGCCGGTCCCGGAATTGAAGTTTCATATAAATGCGCGGGATTCAATAGTTCAATCATTAATATTATATGTAGTTATTCATGAAGCATAAGGCAAATAGTAAACCTTTGTGTAATAATAATAATTTACCTGTATAGTACAAAATCAAAAAGATCCATCATTTTTCAAATGAAATAATATCACGGAAACACCATCTCGACTTCATATAGCCATCCGTGATTATAACTAGGTGCTCCGTAGCACTGATTATCTGGGCCGAATTTATACCGTTTGATTCACGAACGGCTGGTCGTACAATGCTCCGGGTGGTCTCAAAAAATTATTTAGTTCAAGATCAATTTGAAAACTTTAAAAAACATACCCTTCTTTCGGATGTTTTTGAGCTTCGGCGTTCTGAAAATGTCAACCGCTATTTTTGACCCCTTAGAGAGGCTGCCAGTAACGCCGAGCTTCAAGGACCAGCTAGAACCCAAACGGGACCTACAAACCAAATTTTATTAATTTTGGTTCATGGTAACTAAGAAAATTGCGAAGTACGGTATACGGCGGAAAGACAGAAATTTTTTTATTGCATTTTCGATTTTACATACCTTGTAACGTAAACCATAAAATGTTGGGGTTAAATGATTTTTTTCGTGCTCGATTCCGAAGGTTCATTAGTGAAAATAATAAACCAAATTTTCTGTCTGTCCGCCATATGCCGTACGCCGTACTTCACACTTTTCTTAGTTACCGTGAACCAAAATTAATTAAATTCGGTTTGTAAGGGGTGAAAAATAGGGGTTGAAATTTTCGGAACGCCATAGCTCGAAAACTTTCAATAAAAGGGTATGGTTTTTTCACGTTTTTAAATTGATCTTGAACCAAAGAATTTTTAGGCCATCCAAAGCGTCGTACGACCAGCCGTTCTCTTGCACCGAAAAGCTTCGCCAACATGACAGTGAATCAAACTGTATCAATCCGGCCCAGATATCATTACTAGGGAGCACCTGATTATAATCACGGATGGCTGTATGAAGTCGAGTTGGTAGTTCTGTGATATTATTTCGTTTGGAAAATGATGGATCTTTTGGATTTTGTTGATAGGTACTTTTGCCACTTGAACAAACGTGATCCTTCATGTATTTAAACAGGTCAATTATTTATACCATGTAAATGTCGTTGAAATGAGTTCATACTTGCAGGGTCGATCAGCTTACTACCAAAGGCAGGGAAGCCTTAGATTCATGATTGAGTAAAAAAAGAGTTGTCCTCCGGAATGGAAATTTCCACTACCATTTTGCGTTTCAGACATCGAGGAACATTTTTCGTTCCCTGTCTCTGTCTGTCTGTGGTAATTCCTTGTAACGCCCACAGCTACCCGAAATAATTGTCTAAATGGGTTGAAATTTGGCTGGTAGGTGCGGGTTGCGTCACAGATGGTCCCATACCAAAATGATTGAAAAATTACTGTAACTTGACTGTAATGGGACCTATAAACCAAATTTCGTCAATTTTGGTTCATGGCAACTGAGAAAAGTGGTAAGTACGGTTTACGGCGGACAGACAGAAATTTTTTATTGCATTTTCGGATTCTACATACCTTGAAACGTAAACCACCAATTTGGGGGGGGGGGCTATCTTTCTCTTTTTTTCATGCTCGATTCCAAAGGTTCATTATTTTCATTAGTTCAAGATTTTGTTGATAGGTACTTTTGTAATTTGAATAAACGTCATGTTTCATGAATAACAAAAATATTACGGGCTGGCTCAACACTCGATTAGGGCATCATACATGTAAATTATTACACAACGTTTATTATATGTAAATTATTAGACAGGTGTTTATTATTGTGTAAATTACTAGGCAACGGTAAATTATTAGGTACACATTGGTAAATGATTACACAATGGTAAATTATTGCCAACGGTTAATTATTACACAATGTTTCATTATAACATCTGCGTAGAATGGGCTGGATTTTGTTGATATGTACTTTTGCTGCTTGAACAACCGTTGAAGTATTATTGATGGGCAAATTATTACACAACGCTAAATTATTACACAGCGGTTCATTATACTATCTACGTAGAAGGGGCACCTATACAGGTAAATTATTACACAACGGTCTGCTATTTGCTTTGTGCTTCATGAATAACCACAAATAATAATTAATGATTGAATTATTGAATCCAGCGCATTTCTTGAAACTTTAATCCCCGGGCCTGCTCCAGTAGTCGATTTAGGGCTTTCCTGGGGGGAGCTCGAGGGTATTGACCACAGAAAACGGTGATCTACGCAGAGGGGGCATCTATACAGGTAAATAATAAACTGCTGTGTAATAATTTGTAGCGTTTTTCAGTTGACCCTGTAACGTCAGTACGCGACCCAAATAACTGTGTCAATATCTACGCGGCCCAAGACTCAGGAACACTCCAGAATATACAGAAAACTCCTGTTTGAAGCGCTTAAACCCGTAAGTAGATAGATAAATCCAAAAAAAAATATATATATCCGAAGTGTGCCCGGAGTTGTACGTCAGGCGAAGAAGAGCAAATCTTGAGAGGATAACAGGTGTAATCTGCTGTCGAGATGAGCCGACCCACATCGCCCGCTCTGCCAGCTTTCACCGGTCAAGGAATCCGGATGAAAGAACTGTGGCGTAGAGGGGGTTATACAAGCCCCGTCCACCACCATCCAACCACTCCAACAGTATAACCCAGCCTCCTCTTCCAAGGGAATTTCGTAATTGAGAGGCGGCTTTTTGTGGGATTGACCTTTTTCTAGAGCGCTATTCGTTAATATGTGACTATCTTTTCCTTTACAGACCGGATTTCCCGACTTTTTTGTACAAGCGACTCCTTTCAGTTTCGAGAACAGGAAAAATACTGCTACTGGATTGATTTTTTTCCCATCACATTGATGGATCATAAGTTGAATGAGAAAGACTGGGAAATTGTCTGAAATCACCATAAATTTGTATAATAACACTAGAAGTAGTGATAGCAGGTGAATCAAGACAATCAAATGGCACTACCAGTGATCAAGGATAATCTGTAAAGAAGAAAAAGAGAGGGGAAAAAGGAGGAGTCGAGTTCGTGTTTTTGGGGGCCAAAACCAAACCATCTATAATAAGATGATAACTATTTCAATTAATGCGCATGAAATAAACAATAAGTGAACAGCAGCACTTCCGTAGGTATGTCCGGTAGAATAATAAACCCATGTGACAAGAATTTTGTAGCGTTTTGGTTTATTATTCTGTGAATAATACACCTATGTATTCGCTCAGCAAAAAATTTTTATAACACCCCCTCAAACTTTTTTCTTTTACGTTTCAAGGTGCATAGATTCCAAAAATGCAATGTCCGTCCGCCGTACGCCGTCCGCCGTATCACGTGTACAGGCTTCATTTTCGGTCTAAAAAAATCGTTCTTTCGCACACATGCTCCATTTGGGCCCTAGTTGTGTCCCGAAACTTTTCAGCCCGATCGGAATATACCCAGGGGTGTTATGGGTGAAAATGTGTGTAAAAATAGGTACTTTTTACGTTTTAGCAACATATTGGTAACATGAGCTTCTGAGATATCGTTTTCTATGTTTTTGGGGACGAGAAGACCGAATATGAAGTCGATTTTGACCAAAGAGTGGAAAATTGAGTTCTACCAAATGTTCAGCTCCCAGAATTGATTTTTTATGAGTGAAAAACCTGGGAAATCGTCTGAAATCACCATCAGTTTGTATAATAACACTAGAAAAAGTGTCAAGACGAGGTTCAGGACGATTAAATGGCGCTACCAATGATCAAAGATAGTTTAAAAAAAAAAGAAAAAAAAAGAGCGTACCTAATTTGTGTTTTGGGAATTAATGGAAACCATCAGAAGTAGCTATTTCGATTATTACGCATGAAATAAACCATTAATGAACAGCCAACCTTTCTGTAGGTATGTCCAATAGAATAATAAACCCATGTGACAAGGACTTTGCAGCGTTTTTAATTATAAGTACCGAATTTCAGCTCTTTCTGATATACGGACGCACTACACATAGGAACTGGAGTACATTAGGTCTAGAGAAACGCTTTCCAACCCAATTGGTGGTGCGCCCCTCAAAATAGAAATGAACACCACAGCGCTTATCAAATTCTTATTGTGGTTTTAGTATTGGTATCATCGCCATCGAAGCCGAAATTCTGCCTGTTGATAAAACAGTATAACATGAAGTTATTCCTGTGTATGGTTAACGTGATCAATAGCGTTAGCTGTGCAGTGAATAACCGTACTCAAAGGCTTGCTTGCCTCACTTCCACCCATGAAACTCCCATCCTTCTCTTACTAAGAGATTTCGTAATTGAGAGGCGGCTTTTTGTGGAACTGACCTTCTCCAGTTGGGGACCACTAAATTTTAAAGCTACACAACCCAATTAATTACTACCATAAATACATGAGTGTGCCCTACTTTCACGCATCATGGAGTCCACCTCAAAAGATTCGCCCCCCTTCTCTCACCCCCTCTTCCCACGACTGCCGCCAACGTCGACCCCTCCACCACTCATTCGCCCCTCTGCTCACTGCGCCCACCGACGTCGTGACTCCCGCCTCTGCGATCCGCCTCACCCTACCCCCTTCTACTCGCACGATCCCTGCTTGTGGTTTTTTCAGATTGACACCACCTTCTCAGCCGCCAGCCTCCGCAACCAAAAAGGGAAATATTCCAAAATTATTTTTCTCCTCCCCTACGACGTCCTCCTGCAGACTGCGGACATCGCACCCGACTCCCCCACCACTTACGACGATCTCCATCGGCGCCTCATCACCCTTTACCAACCTTCCAAATTCGCACGAATTTCGTCCCTGTCTCAACCTCAGCAGCTTGGGGACCTCAAACCCTCCCACCTCTTCCGCTGTCTACGTCACCAGCTCCAGGATGTTCTCACCACGGACGTCACCCGTACCTTTTGGCTACGGGCTTTACCCCACTCCATCTAGCTGGCCCTCGCTGCCCACCTCGACGCCCCAGATGACGCCCTCCTCCGCCTGACAGATACAGTTTACGACATCGGCGCCCCCGACCCTATCGCCGAAATTCAACCACCGGCTGTCAAATTTCAGCGCCCACGCTCTGCTACCATGGACAACTGCCGGCCCCCCACCACCGATCGATGCCGGACCCCCTCCAACGACTGCCGCATAGCCCCCTCTCTAAAGGCCCCCACCAGCACCATGATTGCCCCTCTCGGCCTCCCCGCCCGGAACCACATCAGCTTTGGGGACCAGGCTCGCAAGTGCCGCTCCCTCTGCCAATTCACCCCACTCCGGGAAACGCCGACGCCCACCATTAACTCCGGTGGGCCCCCCTCCTCCGGGGGGACTGACCATCCCCCCCCCCCCTGGCCACCATTACCTCCGTCCGCAAAGTTTCCTTCACCAGTGCCGGTGGATGAACTGCTCCCCTTCCCCACCAGCCAACAAATCGCCGCCCACCAGCTTCCGGATTCCGACGCAGCCCTCGCCAACTTAATCGCCGCCCGAAAGCTCAAACAGTTGCCGACACAGGACCTATGGTGCGACGTGGCCTCCTCGCCACCTCCCCCATACGTCCCGCCGGACCTTAGGCGGCAACTGTTTTACCACTACCATGCCCTCCATCACCCGGGCATCCGGGCAAGCCGAGACCTCATCACCTCCCAGTACTTCTGGCCCCGAATGAACAGCGACATCCGTAACTGGGTTCTCGGGTGCCAGAAGTGCCAATGGTATAAGGTCTCGGCGCACCCCCACGTCCCTCCGCAAACTTTTAACGACGGCCTTCCATTTGAGCACCTCCACCTCGACATAGTTGACCCCCTTCCCCCTCGGAAGGGAAAAGATACTGCCTGATCATGATCGACCGTGCCAACAATTGGTTTGACTGCATCCCACTCGCGCACATTTCCGTGGACACAGTCGCCACCGCCTTCCTACACAATTGGATCACAAGGTACGGCTGTCCGCGGATCCTCACGGTCGATCAGGGCAGGCAGTTCGAATCCGCTACATTCAACTCCCTTCTGCACTCCCTCGGAATCCGGAAGCAGCACACCACGGCCTATTACCCCCAGTCAAACAGGAAAGTAGAGCGGTGGTATTTAGTATTAAAGCAGGCGATCGCCACCTCCTCAGACTCCCCTTCATGGTCCCAAACTCTGCCATACGTGCTATTAAGCCTTCGGACGTCGGCCAGACCTTCAATTGGGCTGAGCCCCGCCGAGCGGGCCCTTTCATCCCCCCTGCGTCTACCTACCGACGTATTTCCCCCCGACCCCTCAATTAACAGGGAACCCCATCACTCACCGGCACCACAAACCCCAAGCGGTTTTACCATACAACCCAAATGTACCTCAAAGAACCCGGCCTCGATAAATCTCTTCAACCTCTCTATTCCAGCCCGTTTCATGTCATCAGCACCGCCAAAACTACCACTACCCTGTTAATTGATGGGAAACCCCACACTGTCCCGCTGGCCAGCTGCAAGCCCGCCTATGTTCTGGCCGACGACCCTCCGCACACCATCACGTCAACCCCCCAGCCCCAGTCACCACCGCCCGCCCAACCTCCTTCCCCCGACCACGACATTGCTGCCGTTTTCCGCAACTTATGGATACCGACGACCCTCTCACCACTCCAACACGTGCCCGTACCGTGGGCACCGTCACAGGGGGTCCTTGAGCTGCTAGGGTACTAAACCGCATCTAATTTCCACATCGTAGCCCACCTCTCATTGCCCCGCTGCGAACACCTTCGCCATCACCGACTACCACAAACTACGACGCCTCGCCCCCTCTACAACACCTTATCTTCCGTGCCTTCAGCCTTACACTGTTTGCCTCGGTCTTCAGCCATGTCATTCTGTGCCCTCAGCCTCATCCTGTTTGCCTTGGCCTTCAGCCGTGTAACTCTGTGCCGCCAGCTCCATCCATCGTCCTATTTGCTCAATCTGGGGGGACCTATGCCGTGATATCACTCCTTGTATGTAAAGATTTCGCAATTAAACTTATGAATGAGTTGTTAGGCGTGGGCAGGCAGCTCGAGAGAGCTGGAAGGGTCAAGTGGGAAGGGAACCCCACCATCCTCCACTAGAGTGGAGGATGGATGGAGCATTGTCCCCAGACTATAAAGACTCGCCTCCTTCGCCTTCCGATTCATTCTACGCTCTCCTTAAGTCGCCGACTTATCTCTCTCTCTCCTTACCTCACTCCTCACCTAAAAGATCCCCAGACTGGTATATCCACTGGGCACCTCCTAAAAGAACCTAGACTGGTATATCCACTAGGCATGTCTGAAAAGATCATAGACTGGTATATCCTCTAGGCACGTCCTCAAAGAACCCAGACAGGTATATCCACTGGGCACCTCCCGAAAAGAACCCAGACTGGTATAACCACTGGGCATGTACCTTACCTCACCATCCTGCCTCATCTGATCAATCCACAATAGTGGTGAACCGGACTTTCACGCATCATGGAGTCCACCTCGAAAGATCCCCCCCCCCCACCATCTCTCACCACCTCATCCCTCGTCTGCCACCACCGTCGACCCCTCCGCCACTCTTTCATCCCCCTCTGCTCGCTGCAACCACCGACGTCATGACTGCGGCCTCTGCGATCCCCCTCACCCTTCTACTCGCACAATCCCTGGTTGTGGTTTTTTCAGATTGACGCCGCAGCCAAAAAGGGAAATATTCCAAAATTATTTCCCTCCTCCCCTACGACGTCCTCCTGCAGACTGCGGACATCGCACCCGACTCCCCCAACGCTTACGACCGTCTCTGACGGCGCCTCATCGCCCTTTACCATCCTTCCAAATTCACACGAATTTCGTCCCTGTCTCAACCTCAGCAGCTTGGGGACCTCAAACCCTCCTCCCCTCTTCCACCGTCTACATCACCAGCTCCAGGATGTTCTCACCATGGTCGTCACCCGTACCTTTTGGCTACGGGCTTTACCCGTATATCCACTGGGGCACTAAAAGATCCCAGACTGGTATATCCACTGGGCACCTCCTAAAAGAACCTAGACCGGTATATCCACTAGGCACCTCCTAAAAGAACCCAGACTGGTATATCCACAAGGCATGTCCTAAAAGAACCTAGACTGGTATATCCACTAGGCACATCCTAAAAGAACCTAGACTGTTATATCCACTAGGCATGTCCTAAAAGAACCCAGACTGGTATATCCACTAGGCACGTCCTAAAAGAACCTAGACTGGTATATCCACTGGGCACCTCCTAAAAGAACCTAGACTGGTATATCCACTAGGCACGTCCTAAAAGAACCCAGACTGGTATATCCACAAGGCATGTCCTAAAAGAACCTAGACTGGTATATCCACTAGGCAAGTCCTAAAAGAACCTAGACTGGTATATCCACTAGGCACGTCCTAAAAGAACCTAGACTGGTATAATCCACTAGGCAAGTCCTAAAAGAACCTAGACCGGTATATCCACTAGGCAAGTCCTAAAAGAACCTAGACTGTTATATCCACTAGGCATGTCCTAAAAGAACCTAGACTGGTATATCCACTAGGCAAGTCCTAAAAGAACCTAGACTGGTATATCCACTAGGCAAGTCCTAAAAGAACCTAGACTGGTATATCCACTAGGCAAGTCCTAAAAGAACCTAGACTGGTATATCCACTAGGCACGTCCTAAAAGAACCTAGACTGGTATAATCCACTAGGCAAGTCCTAAAAGAACCTAGACTGTTATATCCACTAGGCATGTCCTAAAAGAACCTAGACTGGTATAATCCACTAGGCACCTCCTAAAAGAACCTAGACCGGTATATCCACTAGGCAAGTCCTAAAAGAACCTAGACTGGTATATCCACTAGGCAAGTCCTAAAAGAACCTAGACTGGTATAATCCACTAGGCAAGTCCTAAAAGAACCTAGACTGTTATATCCACTAGGCAAGTCCTAAAAGAACCTAGACTGTTATATCCACTAGGCATGTCCTAAAAGAACCTAGACTGGTATAATCCACTAGGCACCTCCTAAAAGAACCTAGACCGGTATATCCACTAGGCAAGTCCTAAAAGAACCTAGACTGTTATATCCACTAGGCATGTCCTAAAAGAACCTAGACTGTTATATCCACTAGGCATGTCCTAAAAGAACCTAGACTGGTATAATCCACTAGGCAAGTCCTAAAAGAACCTAGACTGTTATATCCACTAGGCATGTCCTAAAAGAACCTAGACTGGTATAATCCACTAGGCACCTCCTAAAAGAACCTAGACCGGTATATCCACTAGGCAAGTCCTAAAAGAACCTAGACTGGTATATCCACTAGGCAAGTCCTAAAAGAACCTAGACTGTTATATCCACTAGGCACGTCCTAAAAGAACCTAGACTGGTATAATCCACTACGCAAGTCCTAAAAGAACCTAGACTGGTATATCCACTAGGCACCTCCTAAAAGAACCTAGACCGGTATATCCACTAGGCAAGTCCTAAAAGAACCTAGACTGGTATAATCCACTAGGCACCTCCTAAAAGAACCTAGACCGGTATATCCACTAGGCAAGTCCTAAAAGAACCTAGACTGGTATAATCCACTAGGCACCTCCTAAAAGAACCTAGACCGGTATATCCACTAGGCAAGTCCTAAAAGAACCTAGACTGTTATATCCACTAGGCAAGTCCTAAAAGAACCTAGACTGTTATATCCACTAGGCATGTCCTAAAAGAACCTAGACTGGTATAATCCACTAGGCAAGTCCTAAAAGAACCTAGACTGTTATATCCACTAGGCATGTCCTAAAAGAACCTAGACTGGTATAATCCACTAGGCACCTCCTAAAAGAACCTAGACCGGTATATCCACTAGGCAAGTCCTAAAAGAACCTAGACTGGTATATCCACTAGGCAAGTCCTAAAAGAACCTAGACTGTTATATCCACTAGGCACGTCCTAAAAGAACCTAGACTGGTATAATCCACTAGGCAAGTCCTAAAAGAACCTAGACCGGTATATCCACTAGGCAAGTCCTAAAAGAACCTAGACTGGTATATCCACTAGGCACCTCCTAAAAGAACCTAGACCGGTATATCCACTAGGCAAGTCCTAAAAGAACCTAGACTGTTATATCCACTAGGCATGTCCTAAAAGAACCTAGACTGGTATAATCCACTAGGCACGTCCTAAAAGAACCTAGACTGGTATAATCCACTAGGCAAGTCCTAAAAGAACCTAGACTGTTATATCCACTAGGCATGTCCTAAAAGAACCTAGACTGGTATAATCCACTAGGCACCTCCTAAAAGAACCTAGACCGGTATATCCACTAGGCAAGTCCTAAAAGAACCTAGACTGTTATATCCACTAGGCATGTCCTAAAAGAACCTAGACTGGTATATCCACTAGGCACGTCCTAAAAGAACCTAGACTGGTATAATCCACTAGGCAAGTCCTAAAAGAACCTAGACTGTTATATCCACTAGGCATGTCCTAAAAGAACCTAGACTGGTATAATCCACTAGGCACCTCCTAAAAGAACCTAGACCGGTATATCCACTAGGCAAGTCCTAAAAGAACCTAGACTGTTATATCCACTAGGCATGTCCTAAAAGAACCTAGACTGGTATAATCCACTAGGCACGTCCTAAAAGAACCTAGACTGGTATAATCCACTAGGCAAGTCCTAAAAGAACCTAGACTGTTATATCCACTAGGCATGTCCTAAAAGAACCTAGACTGGTATAATCCACTAGGCACCTCCTAAAAGAACCTAGACCGGTATATCCACTAGGCAAGTCCTAAAAGAACCTAGACTGTTATATCCACTAGGCATGTCCTAAAAGAACCTAGACTGGTATATCCACTAGGCAAGTCCTAAAAGAACCTAGACTGGTATATCCACTAGGCAAGTCCTAAAAGAACCTAGACTGGTATATCCACTAGGCAAGTCCTAAAAGAACCTAGACTGGTATATCCACTAGGCACGTCCTAAAAGAACCTAGACTGGTATAATCCACTAGGCAAGTCCTAAAAGAACCTAGACCGGTATATCCACTAGGCAAGTCCTAAAAGAACCTAGACTGGTATATCCACTAGGCACCTCCTAAAAGAACCTAGACCGGTATATCCACTAGGCAAGTCCTAAAAGAACCTAGACTGTTATATCCACTAGGCATGTCCTAAAAGAACCTAGACTGGTATAATCCACTAGGCACGTCCTAAAAGAACCTAGACTGGTATAATCCACTAGGCAAGTCCTAAAAGAACCTAGACTGGTATATCCACTAGGCAAGTCCTAAAAGAACCTAGACTGGTATATCCACTAGGCACGTCCTAAAAGAACCTAGACTGGTATATCCACTAGGCACATCCTAAAAGAACCTAGACTGGTATATCCACTAGGCACGTCCTAAAAGAACCCAGACTGGTATATCCACTGGGCACCTCCCGAAAAGAACCCAGACTGGTATATCCACTGGACATGTTGCTTACCTCACCATCCTGCCATCTGATCAAACCACGACAGGTACATTTGTTTACTTAGTTGGTACATATATGTTTGATTATTTAGTTGGTACAACCTGATGGAGGACGAAGTAGCGGTTTTTTCTTGTGTTTCATGGACCCACCTTTCACCTGAATATCTCGGCCGCCTCCTTTGAGGGGTTGCGCAAGGTTTTCGCTGAGGAGTTTCAAAACGACCTTGAGATCCATTGCGCCTCGTTTTGCAAGGACGTTCGTACTCCAGGCATCCATCCCGTCACAAGCGACCGGGTATTTCTGGGGCTCGTGAACGAAAACTTGAATCTATCCAACAAAACGCTGCAAATCCCTGCACAACGGTTTATTATTTTGTACAGAATACCCTTCTGTTACAGATCACAGCTCTCTGCATAGATAACCCATCTATATAATATGTACTAGTCTATACATATTATGTAGATCGCAGACCCTCAGAAGGTTAGTACCTAACCCCGTACTCGTTACTAGGTACCTACCTGAATCACGAGTTAAATGTTGCTAAAATAATGCAGCCGATGACGAACAGTAACTAAAACGGCAAAAAGAAACGCAAATAATGAAGTTCTAAAGGAAAATTGTTGACGTGGAGTGAAATAGATGCCCCTTCTGCGTAGATCACTGTTTTCTGTGAACAATAACTATAATGAACCGTTGTGTAATAACTTGCCCGTCAATAATACGTCAAAAGTTGTTCAAGTTGCAAAAGTACCGATCAACAAAGTCCAGCCCCTTCTTGGTAGATGAACCGTTGTGTAATAATTTGCCGTTGTGTAATAATTATGTGAATCGCCGACCCTCCGTAGGTTAGTACCTAACCCCGTACTCGTTACAAGGTACCTACCTAAATCACGAGTTAAATGTAGCTAAAATAATGCAGCCGATGACAAACAGTAACTAAAACCGTGGCGCCGCGAACCTTATGTGACCAAAAGTTTCTAGGATAAATTTTGGTTTATTATTTTCAATAATGAACCATTGGAATCGAGCATGAAAAAAAAAGTCTAACCCCCCCTCAAAATTTGATGGTTTACGTTTCAAGGTATGTAGAATACAAAACGCTGCAAATCCCTGCACAACGGTTTATTATTTTGTATAGAATACCCTTCTGTTACAGATCACAGCTCTATGTATAGATTACCCGTCTATATAATATGATATGTACTATTCTATACATATTGTGTAGATCGCAGACCCTCCGTAGGTTAGTACCCAACCCCGTACTCGTTACTATTTACCTACCTAAATCACGAGTTAAATGTTGCTAAAATAATTCTGCCGATGACAAACAGTACGTAACAAAAAGAAACACACATAATGAAGTTCTGAAACGAAATTGTTGATGAGGAGTAAAAACCGATGAAAAATAGTACCTAACAAAAAGAAACACACATAATGAAGTTCTGAAAAGAAATTGTTGATGAGGAGTGAAAAAAGTTGCAAAAGTACCTACCAACAAACTCCAGCCCCTTCTAGGTAGATGGTATAATGAACCGTTGTGTAATAATTTACCGTTGAGTAGTGATTTACCGTAGTAATAATTTACCCATCAATAATACTTCAACGTTTGTTTAAGTTTCACTACCTACCAACAAACTCCAAAAGAGCCATAATTTTTCAAATGAAATAATATCACAGAACAACCAACTCGACTTCATACTCCGCCAATATAATCAGGTGGCCCCTAGCAATGATTTTATCTCCGCCAATTTTCCTATTGTGGGCGCGCCTCTGGTTACGTGATTTGGTTTGAATTGTATACAATTTCATTCAAACTGGAGTCGAAAATGCCTGTCGGTGCAAACTTCGGGGCCTTACTGTGAACGAACGGCTGGACGTACGATGCTCCGGATGGTCTTAAAAAACTCGCAAGTTCAAGAACTATTTAAAACCGTAAAAATATTCATGTAAAAAAATGGTATAGGCGTTCTGAAAATTTCAACCCCTATTTTGAACCCCTTAGAGATGACTCACAGTAACGTCGAGCTTCGAGGACCAACTAGACCCCTAACGGAACCTATAACCCGAATTTCATCAATTTTCTTTCATGGTAACTAAGAAAAGTGGCCCGTACGGCGTACGGCGTACGGCGGACTGACAGAAATATTGGTTTATTATTTTCAATAATGAACCATTGGAATCGAGCATGAAAAAAAAAATTCTTACCCCCCCTCAAAATTTGATGGTTTACGTTTCAAGGTATGTAGAATCCAAAACTGCAATAAAAATATTTCTGTCTGTCCGCCGTACGCCGTACGCCGTACGCCGTACGGGCCACTTTTCTTAGTTACCATGAAAAAAAATTGATGAAATTCGGGTTATAGGTTCCGTTCGGCGTCTAGTTGGTCCTCGAAGCTCGACGTTACTGTGAGTCATCTCTAAGGGGTTCAAAATAGGGGTTGAAATTTTCAAAACGCCTATACAATTTTTTTACGTAAATATTTTTACGGTTTTAAATAGTTCTTGAACTTGCGAGTTTTTTAAGACCATCCGGAGCATCGTACGTCCAGCCGTTCGTTCACAGTAAGGCCCCGAAGTTTGCACCGACAGGCATTTTCGACTCCAGTGTGAATGAAATTGTATACAATTCAAACCAAATCTCGTAACCAGAGACGCGCCCACAATAGGAATTTGTGAATACGGCCAATCATTGGTAGGGATCACCTGATTATATTGGCGGAGTATGGTCGAGTTGGTTGTTCTGTGATATTATTTAATTTGGAAAATGATGGCTCTTTTGGAGTTTGTTGGTAGGTAGTGAAACTTGAACAAACGTTGAAGTATTATTGATGGGTAAATTATTACTACGGTAAATCATTACTCAACGGTAAATTATTACACAACGGTTCATTATACCATCTACGTAGAAGGGGCTGGAGTTTGTTGGTAGGTACTTTTGCAACTTTTTTCACTCCTCATCAACAATTTCTTTTCAGAACTTCATTATGTGTGTTTCTTTTTGTTAGGTACTGTTTGTCATCGGCAGAACTATTTTAGCAACATTTAACTCGTGATTTAGGTAGGTACCTAGTAACGAGTACGGGTTAGGTACTAACCTACGGAGGGTCTGCGATCTACATAATATGTATAGAATAGTACATATCATATTATATAGACGGGTTATCTATACATAGAGCTGTGATCTGTAACACAAGGGTATTCTATACAAAATAATAAACCGTTGTGCAGGGATTTGCAGCGTTTTTTTATTGCAGTTTTGGATTCTACATAACTTACCTTGAAACGTAAACCATCAAATTTTGAGGGGGGTAAGAATTTTTTTTTCATGCTCGATTCCAATGGTTCATTATTGAAAATAATAAACCAAAATGCAATAAAAATATTTCTGTCTGTCCGCCGTACGCCGTACTGGCCACTTTTCTTAGTTACCATGAAAGAAAATTGATGAAATTCGGGTTATAGGTTCCGTTCGGGGTCTAGTTGGTCCTCGAAGCTCGACGTTACTGTGAGTCATCTCTAAGGGGTTCAAAATAGGGGTTGAAATTTTCAGAACGCCGTAGCACGATAACTTTCGATAGAAGGGTATGGTTTTTTTTACGTTATTAAATTTGTCTTGAGCTAAACAATTTTTTGAGACCACCCGGAGCATTGTACGTCCAGCTGTTCGTGTGCACCAAAAAGCTTCGTCAACACGATCGTGAATCAAACGGTATAAATCCGGCCCAGATAATCATCACTAGGGATCACCAGATTATAATCAAGGTTGGCTGTATGAAGTCAACTTGGTTGTTCTGCGATATTATTTCATTTGATATAAGTGATGGACTATTGGATTTTGTTGGTAGGTACTTGTGAAACTTGAACAAACGTTGAAGTATTATTCATGGGTAAATTAATACACAATGGTAAATTATTACACAACGGCAAATTATTACACAACGGCAAATTATTAAACAACGGTAAATTATTTCATGACGGTAAATTATTACAAAACGGTAAATTATTACACAACGGTTCATCTACCAAGAAGGGGCTGGGTTTTGTTGATCGGTACTTTTGCAACTTGAACAACCGTTGAAGTATTATTGATGGGTAAGTTATTACACAACGGTTCATTATACTTGACCACGAAGGTAGGTACGTATTGACCACAGAAAACAGTGATCTACGCAGAAGGGGCATCTATTTCACTCCACATCAACAATTTTCCTTCATAACTTCATTATTTGCGTTTCTTTTTGGCGTTTTAGTTACTGCTTGTCATCGACTGAATTATTTTAGCAACATTTAACTCGAGATTTAGGTAGGTACCTAGTAACGAGTACGGGGTTAGGTACTAACCTACGGAGGGTCTGCGATTTACATAATATTGTTAAGATGGCAAAACGTTCGGAATGGTTGAAAACGGTCGGTTTTATTATAGAACGAGATTTTTACAAGTTTTCTATATCAACGTCGAACCAGAACCACACTACACTTTTCTAATTAAAGCGTCTCGTTTCTTGCATAGTAATCACCACATGACCACTGCGACTACCATAGTAGCATGTTCCCTACACTCCTCCCTCCTCTTCTTTATGCCGTCCGCCACAGTACCTGGTAAGTCTGTCTGCGTAGACTACTCTTAAAGCACCGCGTGAATTGCGAATCCGGAACACGACATCATTTAGCCTTTTCGCTACTGTGTAAGGGCCCTCCCATGAACACTGGAGTTTTGGATTACGTCCTTTCAGCCTTCTTGGGTTGTGCAACCAAACTCTGTCCCCCTCCTGGAACCGAGGCATTGCAGCTCTGGAATCATATCGGCGCTTCATGTCTTCGGCCCGTATTTTCAGCGTTTCCCTTGCTGCAACGTGTGCTTCGTTGAGTCGGTCCGTCAGGTTACGAGCGTACTCATGAACCTCCTTCTCCTCGGGGCGTCTTCCAAACAATAACTCCAAAGGCAAAGTCAGCTCTCGGCCAAACATCATGTACGCTGGCGTGTAGCCAGTGACAGAATGTTCTGAGGCTCGGTATGCAAGTAATGCCACTGGTAACTGCAAATCCCAGTCCCGCTGGTGGTCCTGGACCATTTTGGAGAGCCAATCATACATGGTTCGATGTAGCCTTTCAACCATTCCATCACTCTGTGGATGCAAAGCAGTGGTGCGCGTTTTATGAATCCCCAACTGCTTCAAAACATCTTGGAAAAGTGCGGACTCGAAGTTCCTCCCCTGGTCGGAGTGGAGCTCTTCTGGTAGGCCAAACCTGGAAATAACATGGTCTATTAAGGCCCGCGCGACCGTTTCAGTTTGCTGGTCAGCTACGGGAATTGCCTCTGGCCATTTGGTGAAAAAGTCAACGACAGTCAATACACAGCGGTTGCCCTGGTCTGTGAGAGGTAGTGGACCAAATACATCGAGTGCAATTTGCTGGAATGGGTACCCACTGGCAGATGGCTGGAGAGGGGCCCTTGCTGACTTTTGGCCACCACGGCGCCTGCCACACTGGTCGCATCCGCGACACCAATTGCGAACATCCTGATGGATGCCTACCCAGTAGAACTGGCCCCGGAGTAGAGCTAAGGTCCGTTTCTCACCCAAATGTGCTGGTTCATGTGCCTTAAGAAATACATCTCTCTGCATGTCACGGGGAACTATTAGTTGAGATTCTTTTCCTATCCGGGCTCTCCCAGCATCTGTGAAGAACTCCATTTTGGAGGAAAAGGGAGTCGAACATCGCCCAATACGCCCTAGTTGCTGCACTCAATCCTGTACTCACACCCCATGCAGGACGCTGGCCAGCTTCCAGCCACCGAATGACGGGTTTCAGGTGCAAATCAGCTAGCTGACGCTCACGAAGTGGTGCAGCCACTATGGAGACAGTATTGCAAGCCTCTAGCGTGGCTAATTCAGGTTGCTCCCGCTGCTGCTTACCTTGTGCCACCATTCCGTTTTGCTGATCATCCCGTCGTTGACAATATCTGCACCCACCTGGTTCTCAGGGTCGTCTGGAGAGGCCATCTGCATTGCCGTGAGTCGGGCCCCTTCTATACTGGATATCTAGCGGGTATGTGCCAATCCTTTCCATCCACCTGGCCAGCTGGCCATCAAGCATTTTGAAATTCATAAGCCAGCGGAGGGAAGAGTGGTCGGTCCGAGCGCACAACTTGTGCCCACTATCAAGCCCATAGTGCTCAAACGCTTTGATTGCTTCCACTACCCCAAGCAACTCCTTTCTGGTAACACAATAGTTACGCTCAGCTCGGGAGAGGCAGCTGCTGAAGTATGCAACGACCCTCTCCTTCCCTTCCTGTACCTGGGATAATACAGCCCCTAATGCCACATCACTGGCATCTGCATCAATGATGAATGGAAGGTCCGGGCGGGCATAGGCCAGTACTGGGGCTTCCAGCATTTTCTTCTTGGCCTCCTCAAATGCTTCGGTGCAGTCTGCATTCCACTGTAGAGGGTCAGTCTGATTCTGTACCTGGTACAAAGGCTTCATGATTCTTGCAAATTGGGGAATGAAGGAGCGGTAATATGAACAGAAGCCAGTGATGGCCCTTACTTCCTTGACAGACTGTGGCCTTGGCCACCTCTTCACTGTTTCAACCTTTTTTGGGTCTGTTCTAATACCCTCTCTAGTGACCATGTGCCCGAGATACATGGCAGTTTCCCTAAGGAATTCGCACTGTTTGAGGTTCAGTTTGAGCCCAGCACCACGTAACAGGGAAAATAGTTCAGCTAGATACTGCAAATGTGTCTCAAATGTTGTTGTGTGTAGGAGGATATCGTCCAGATACACTTATACAATCCCCATATCCATCAATGGTTTCAAGAGTGTCCGCATGATCCGTTGAAATGTGGCGGGGGCGTTGGTGAGGCCAAAGGGCATGACAGTAAACTGCCACAAGCCCTGGTTCGTGCAGAATGCCGTCTTGGGGCGGGCATTGGAGTGAAGAGGTATTTGCCAGTAACCACTCTGGAGATCCAGAGTGGTAAACCATCGACTCCTGTTAAGCCTCTGGAGTGTCTCGTCAATCCGCGGCAAGGGGTGAGAATCTTTCACTGTAGCAGCATTCAGTCGTCTGTAGTCTATACAGAAGCGCCAGTCCCCCGTTTTCTTTCGGACCATTACTACAGGACTAGCCCAGGGACTAGACGACTCCTCTATAATACCTGACGCCAACATCTCATTGACCATATCACTGATGATCTGTTGCTGCGCCGGAGAGGCCCTACGAGGGTTTTGCTTGATGGGGGGATGTTGGTTGACATCTATACAATGTTCTCCCGTTGTGCAACGCCCTAGCTGTAGGGGACCTCGCGCAAAAGCATCTTCGTAACTGTGAAGGAAGCTCTTGAACTGTTGTAGCTGGGCAGGAGAGAGCCGCGGGGATACTCCCTCGCATATGGCTTCCAAGGGCGTCCAGCTTCCCAGTCTGCTACCCACGACATAGGTTGGGTTTTCCTCTATTCGTTGGGGTGATCGACCCCGGTATCTAATGCAATCCGTCCCAAACTTGATGGTTCGTCGCCCAATGTCAATAACACAGCCGTGGGCCTCCATAAAATCCATGCCTATTATACACGGCTCCCCAATGTCAGCCACCACACAATCATGAGCTACTGATTGACCATCTCCCAACTTTAGGCGGAAACTGGACTTCCCTTGAACTGGGATTGTTGAACCCGAAAGAATCCTAAGGCAACCAGTGGATGGTACTGGATCAACTGCCTGGATGCCACACAACTCCGGGTTCACAATTGTCACTGAGGCACCAGTATCCACAATCATCTGGCATGGCTTCCCTCCGATGGACCCATTCAGCACAATTGAGGCTTGGTTCAGCTGGTACAATGGATGGCTTACCTCCTTATCGTCCCCTTTGGTTCTTATATATTGTTTTGGCCCTTTAGACCCAACCAACTTCCGGCCTTCAAAGTTGGTGGCTACTAGTTTTCCAACTTTTCACTTTGACATTCCCAACGGAAATGGCCTATTTCTCCACATTTGAAGCACTTGAGGCCAGCCCGTTTCCTACGAAGTTCATCCCGGACCAATCGACATAACATGTCATCACCTGGTGATGAAGATGCACCATTGCCTCCTTCTCCCTCACTGCTGAGGAGCCGTAGCTGCTCACCTACAAGGCGCCTCACAACCATCTCATGGTCATTGTCGGACAGCGGTGCACTGTCCTGCCAGGTAGCTGACCTTACATCCCGCAGGCGACTTGAGCGCAAGCCTGCCTCAAGTGTAGCAGCCCGCGTGACAGCATCTCTCAACGTAGCCGGGTCAGCGCTAATTACGAGTTCCCTTACCTGTTGGTTGTGCAACCCATTGATGAACTGCTCAATAGCAATGGCCTCCCGCGCCTCTTCACTGGGCATAGCCCTACGGGCCAGACTCTCCACATCAGCTGCAAAGGCTGTTACTTATTCCGAAACTCCTTGCACCCGTTGCCGCAGCCTTGCCAGAAACAGGCGCGCCTGACCCTGGGAGCCGAACCGTCTTGACAAGGACTCTTCCATAGTGGCAAGATTCCGACGATCTTCAGGGATGTTGCACACTGTAGCTAAGGCAGGGCCTCGCAAAGCGGCCATGAGCCGCACCATCGCCGTAGACGATCTCCAGTTGTTCGCCTCAACAACTGCTCGAAACTGAGACCAATAGTCGTCCCAGGGGATAGAACCGTCGTAAATGGAGGGACGAATGACGTCGACTCTTTCCGGAGGTACTTCATCCACAGGATTCTGGACCTGTTGTCGTTGTCGTCAACTTTCTCTGAATGAACGAAACTCCCAAGCCAGGTCAGCAATCTGTTGGGCTAGGTTACTCGTTACTACTGGGGAAAGTTCATCCCGACTCACCTGCTCAGTGTCTCGGGGTTCTGCAACTACCTCACTCTCATCTCCGTCAGCGGGGACGCCCCGGCGGCGCTGGAGCACCGGATCAGCTACTGACTGGTTTGTATCCACTTCTGACACCAAATGTTATGATGGCAAAACGTTCGGAACGGTTGAAAACGGTCGGTTTTATTATAGAACGAGATTTTTACAAGTTTTCTATATCAACGTCGAACCAGAACCACACTACACTTTTCTAATTAAAGCGTCTCGTTTCTTGCATAGTAATCACCACATGACCACTGCGACTACCGTAGTAGCATGTTCCCTTCAATATGTATAGAATAGTACATATTATATATTATACAGACGGGTTATCTATACAGAGAGCTGTGATCTGTAACAGAAGGTTATTCTGTACAAAATAATAAACCGTTGTGCAGGGATTTGCAGCTTTTTTTTGTAACACATGAATTCAGTGGCTAATTTGCAGTAGAAATTGTCGACCTTTTCTTACGACGATAGAGTGTTGATTAAAAGAGATAAGCTGTGCTGAATTTCACTCAGTCAGTAAATAAGGGAAGGTGCTGTTGCCTTGGGGTATTTCTTAGACAAATCTGTTGGTTTTGTGTTCTGATTTGGTGCCCCACCGTTTTAAGACCCCACGCACCGCTAGGATTGTCCGCGGAGGGGCGTTGCGTCCATAAGGCCACTTGGGCCACTGCCCCGGCACCCAGAAACACAAAAAACTCCAAAAAAATGCCAACCATTTGTTGGTTCAGTTGGCATTCGAATTTCCCTCCGTATACTGTACTTAGCATTTTTTACGAAGTTCAACAGTGACTCGACAGAGTTCTCTGGCTATTCGAGCATTTTATCGGAATATAGCTACACTAATCGATGTCTTGCAATCGAAATCGAAACCTACGCTTCTGAAACTGACAGGTCCTGGGACCTGGTGTCGCCATGGTAACTGAGAAAAGTGGCCCGTCCGCGCAAGCTCAGTCGAGTAAAAATTTGGTTAGCCACGCCCCTTCGGGGCCCCGGGCCCACATTTCCATCCAAAAATCGTTTGTGTTCACAATCGATTGGATTGTTCCAATTCATCTTGTCATCTCGATACGAGATGCTTGTCCTTCGATCTGTCCTCCCCTAAAAATTCTTATCACTTTTGCCATTCTGTTCCTATGATGAGTTTTCAGTTTTCTGCTTATGTTTCGAGTTTTGTATGTTCCCATTCGAGTTCCCGGGACAGATTTGGATTTGCGATAATTAAGTGCGTTGTGTCCTGTCTATGGTCTTGTGGATTGATCGACGTCAACATAAACAGATAAGTACCTAGCTTCTAGTCTGATTCTCCATCCAAGTAGATACTGGCCAGCGGGTCATTACTTCGTTGTATTTTAGTCTAGTTCGTTGTTTTTAGTTGTTGTTTAGTTTATTTCCTTCTGTATTTTTGTACCACATGAATTCGGTGGCTAACTTACAGCCGAAATTTTCGACGTTTTCCTACGAGGATAGATAGAGTGATGATTAAAAGCTTAGGAAGAGATAGGCCTTTGCTGAGTATTAGTCAGTATGAAGCTATAGAACTTTTAGCTTCTTGTAATCCCGGGTACTGGTCAGAACTATTGTGAACACAGTGCTTACATTCTGACTTGCTAAGAGCTGCGGTTGATTAAAATCCACCAATTTGTCATAAGAAGACTCCATTGTTGGAAAACATTTACAGGTATTTTGTAAAAAAAGCTGTTAATTTGTGTTCCAGTTTGGTGGCCCACCGTTTTCAGACCCCACGCACCGCTAGGATTGTCCCGCGGGTGTTGTCACATCTCGCACAGAGCATTACAAACCCCTTCAGTACCCACTAACAAGAACGCGTCGCCCAGTGCACGAACCCTCATCCGCACTGAAGGATCATTGCTATATTGTTAGCCATGCACGAGGTACAACGACGAAGTGTGGCACGGGTTGTTATATTCGTGGACTCCCAGGCCGCCATACTTGCACTTTGTACCCCACAACCCTCAGCAAGATCACGAGCAGTAGACGACTCTCTGAGGTCGCTCAAGTCCGTTCGGGAGTACGGCGGTGTCTGTCCACCTTCAGTGGATTCCTAGCCACTGTGGAGTCAGGGGGAACGAGGAGGCAGACCGGTTGGCAAAGGAAGGTACTAGAATAGCCCAGACTGATCCACCTAGAACACTGTACTCGGCCAAACGGGAGATAGCGACTGCAATTAAATGTCGCAACAAGGAAGCAGTAGAGGAGGCGAGCGCTGGAAAGGACTGGGAGCTCCTCACCACAGAGGAAGGCAAGATTTCCCCTTTTCTCCCTTGGCGAATGTCAGTGGCCCTGTTTAGGATGACCACTGGCCATGACTACCTCCAAAGGCATTTATACAGGATAGGGGTAGTCGACACGCCAATCTGTCCATTGTGCAACCTGGAAGACATGGACGCCCGACATATCATGGAGTAGGGATGGGACATCGAAATCGATATTATCGAAACATCGATGTTTTACTTCGATATTCCGATTTTTCGCCATCGATGCCTCACATTCGATAACATCGATATATCGATGTTATGGTCCGATAATATCGGCAGAAAACACCTTTCAACCAGCTCTTGCGTCTTGGATCCCCTCCCCACTCTTGCTTGATCCACATGTTACTCCTTCTTACAGGTCATAAAATACTCAAAAGTGCTCACTTCATCAATGGCTTTATTTCTGAAGGTACACTCGTAGAAACGCGCAGAAGAGGGATATCGATATCGATATCGAAAATATCGATGTTTAGGCTTGATAAAACATCGTTATCGATGCTGTCTACAAAATATCGACATCGACATCGATAGCGATATTTTCTTTCGATGTCCCATCCCTATCATGGAGTGCCCTTCACTGGTAGGCATATGCGGGTCCACGCCAGAGGAAACAGCGTGTGAAAGATATTGGGCAGCAAGACGTCGAATGAATGAGACGGGCGTTGGATGAAAAAAAACTGAAGGCCTCGATATTACCCGCGTGATCGCGGGGCGAGCCTTCCTGTCAGCTGGAATAATTCTCGTTGACGCTCCGAGGGCGGTGTGACAATCAGCGGGGCTTGTCGGTATCCAGTGAAAACGCCTCTCGACATGTGGTGCAGCAGGGGGAGAGAAAACCTACGGAGAGGGTTCGAATATTCGTGGTGATGCATAGGGTGGGGGGGGGGGAGGGGTGAAGTAGAACAAATGGGAAATCGATGAGGAGTCCGCCCCTCACCGCCACTTTCCGACATGAGCGCCTCACTGTGGGGGGGGGGGGGGGGGGTGGTGGAGTTGCGCGTGGAGTTGAGTCGGTATTGGTGCTGTGAGGGGGAGGGGGGGATGTGATGCAGCGAAGGGTTTAATACCACGACAGGTGTGGCGGTATGAGGGGGGGATTACTGAGTGTGAAAGTGATCCAGATACCCACGGGGTTCCCTCTCAAACTCCCACGACTCTTGCACAATCATTGGATCGGTAAAGTCCGGTGTTATTGAACCAAAAAACGCTGCAAAGTCCTTGTCACATGGGTTTATTATTCTGTTGGACATACCTACAGAAACGTTGGCTGTTTATTTATTGTTTCTTTCATATAAAATAATTGAAATAGCTATTTATGGTGGTTTCCCCAAATTTTGGCCCCCAAAACACGAATTAGGTACACTCCTTTTTTTTTAATTATCTTTGATCATTGATAGTACCATTTAATCGTCTTGATCCACCTTTTGACACTTAATCCAGTGTTATTATACAAATTGATGGTGATTTCAAACGATTTCCCAGGTTTTTGACTCATCAAAAATCAATTTCGGGAGCTGAACATCTGGTAGAACCTCAATTTTCTAGTCTTTGGTCAAAATCGACTTCATATTCGGTCTTCTCGTCCCCAAAAACATGAAAAACGATACCTTAAAAGCTCATGTTACCAACATGTTGCTAAAACGCAAAAAGTACCTATTTTTATACACATTTTCACTCATAACACCCCTGGGTATATTCCGATCGGGCTGAAAAGTTTCGGGACACAACTAGGGCCCAAATGGAGCATGTGTGCGAAAGAACGATTTTTTTAGACCGAAAATGAAGCCTGTACACGTGATACGGCGGACGGCGGACAGTGGACGGCGGACGGCGTACGGCGGACGGCGGACGGCGTACGGCGGACGGACATTGCATTTTTGGAATCTACGTACCTTGAAACGGAAAAGAAAAAATTTTGAGGGAGTGTTATAAAAATTTTTTGCTGAGCGATTACATAGGTGTATTATTCACAGAATAATAAACCAAAAGGTTAACTTACCGACTAATCTAAGTCACCAAACAATGCTATCCGCGCTTACCTTATTTTCGACAAATTCAGCATATCTAGTCATTGGAGTTCCTCATAAATACCTATTCTCGAAGCACATTACCGACTTATACCACACAACCGCCGTAATTTTACATGCGGCAATTGTTTATGGCCTGACAATGGGAAACTTATTATTACCTTCTCATCGTCTTCTTCCTTACACTGCTGTTAGCCATACTTCACCTTTTGGTTTATTATTCAGTGAATAATACACCTATGTATTCCCACAGCAAAAAATTTTTATACCACCCCCTCAAAATTTTTTCTTTTACGTTTCAAGGTGCGTAGATTCCAAAAATGCAATGTCCGTCCGCCGTCAGCTGTATCACGTGTACAGGCTTCATTTTCGGTCTAAAAAATTCGTTCTTTCGCACACGTGCTCCATTTGGGCCCTAGTTGTGTCCCGAAACTTTTCAGCCCGATCGGAATATACCCAGGGGTGTTATGAGTGAAAATGTGCACAAAAATAGGTACTTCTTGTGTTATAGTAACATGTTAGTAAAATGAGCTTTTGAGGTATCGTTTTTCATGTTTCTGGGGACGAGGAGGCCGAATATGAAGTCGATTGTGACCAAAGAGCAGCGTTTTTTTGGTTTATTATTCTGTGAATAATACACCTATGTATTCGCTCAGCAAAAGATTTGTATAACACCCTCTCAGATTTTTTTCTTTTCCTTTTCAAGGTGCGTAGATTCCAAAAATGCAATGTCCGTTCTCCGTACGCCGTATCACGCGTACCGGCTTCATTTTCAGTCTAAAAAATTCGTTCTTTCGCACACATGCTCCATTTGGGCCCTAGTTGTGTCCCGACACTTGTCAGCCCGATCGGAATATACCCGGGGGTGTTATGGGTGAAAATGTGTGTAAAAATAGGAACTTTTTGTGTTTTAGTAACATGTTAGTAAAGTGAGCTTTTGAGGTATCGTCTTCCATGTTTTTGGGGACGAGAAGACCGAATATGAAGTCGATTTTGACCAAAGAGTGGTAAATTGAAGTTGTACCAGATGTTCAGCTCCCAAAATTGATTTTTCATGAGTCAAAACCCTCTGAAATCGTCTGAAATCACCATCAATTTGTAGAATAACACTAGAAAAAGTATCAACACGTGGATCATGAAGATTAAACGGTACTATCTATGATAAAAGATAATTTGAAAAAAAAAGGAGCGTACCTAATTCAAGTTTCGGGGGCCAAAATTGGTGGAAACAACCAGAAATAGCTTTTTCAATTATTTTACATGAATGAAACAATAAATAAACAGCCAGCATTTCTGTTGGTATGTCCAATAGAATAACCCATGTGACAAAGACTTTGGAGCGTTTTTTTTTTTTTTCAAATTATCAGTGATCATTGGTGGTGCCATTAAATGGTCTTGATCCACTTGCTGACACTTTTTCTAGTGTTATTAGGTATACAAATTGATGGTGATTTCAGACAATTTCCCAGCTTTTTGACTCATAAAACATCAATTTGTGGAGCTAATAATTTGGTAGAACCTCTATTTTCCACTCTTTGGTCAAAGTCAACTTCATATTCGGTCTTGCCGTCCCCAAAAACATGGAAAACGATAACTCGTAAGCTCATGTTACTAACATGTTACTAAGACACAAAAAGTACCTATTTTATACACATTTTCATTCATAACACCCCTGGGTATATTCCGATCGGATTGTCATGTTTCGGTACGCAACTAGGGCTAATATGGAGCATGTGTGCGAAAGAACGAATTTTTTAGACCGAAAATGAAGCCGGTATGCGTGATACGGCGGACGGCGGACGGACAGTGGATTTTTGGAATCTAGGCATCTTGAAACGGAAAAGAAAAAAATTTTGAGGGGGTGTTATAAAACCGATATGCTGAGCGAATACATAGGTGTATTATTCACAGGATAATAAACCAAAATGCAATGTCCGTCCGCCGTATCACGCATACAGGTTCCATTTTCGGTCTAAAAAACGCTGCAAATCCCTGCACAACGGTTTATTATTTTGTATAGAATACCCTCCTGTTACAGATCACAGCTCTATGTATAGATAACCCTTCTATATAATATGATATGTACTATTCTATTATATGCATATTATGTAGATCCCAGACCCTCCGTAGGTTAGTACCTAACCCCGTACTCGTTACTAGGTACCTACCTAAATCACGAGTTAAATGTTGCTAAAATAATTCTGCCGATGACAAACAGTAGGTACCTAACAAAAAGAAACGCACATAATGAAGTTCTGAAAAGAAATTGTTGATGAGGAGTGAAAAAAGTTGCAAAAGTACCTACCAACAAACTCCAGCCCCTTCTACGTAGATGGTATACTGAACCGTTGTGTAATAATTTACCGTTGAGTAATGATTTACCGTAATAATAATTTACCCATCAATAATACTTCAACGTTTGTTCAAGTTTCACTACCTACCAACAAACTCCAAAAGAGCCATCATTTTTCAAATGAAATAATATCACAGAACAACCAACTCGACTTCATACTCCGCCAATATAATCAGGTGATCCCTACCAATGATTGGCCGTATTCACAAATTCCTATTGTGGGCGCGTCTCTGGTTACGAGATTTGGTTTGAATTGTATACAATTTCATTCACACTGGAGTCGAAAATGCCTGTCGGTGCAAACTTCGGGGCCTTACTGTGAACGAACGGCTGGACGTACGATGCTCCGGATGGTCTTAAAAAACTCGCAAGTTCAAGAACTATTTAAAACCGTAAAAATATTTACGTAAAAAAATGGTATAGGCGTTTTGAAAATGTCAACCCCTATTTTGAACCCCTTAGAGATGACTCACAGTAACGTCGAGCTTCGAGGACCAACTAGACGCCGAACGGAACCTATAACCCGAATTTCATCAATTTTTTGGTTTATTATTTTCAATAATGAACCATTGGAATCGAGCATGAAAAAAACAATTCTTACCCCCCCTCAAAGTTTGATGGTTTACGTTTCAAGATATGTAGAATCCAAAACTGCAATAAAAATATTTCTGTCTGTCCGCCGTACGCCGTACGGGCCACTTTTCTTAGTTACCATGAAAAAAAATTGATGAAATTCGGGTTATAGGTTCCGTTTGGCGTCTAGTTGGTCCTCGAAGCTCGACGTTACTGTGAGTCATCTCTAAGGGGTTCAAAATAGGGGTTGAAATTTTCAAAACGCCTATACCATTTTTTTACGTAAATATTTTTACGGTTTTAAATAGTTCTTGAACTTGCGAGTTTTTTAAGACCATCCGGAGCATCGTACGTCCAGCCGTTCGTTCACAGTAAGGCCCCGAAGTTTGCACCGACAGGCATTTTCGACTCCAGTGTGAATGAAATTGTATACAATTCAAACCAAATCTCGTAACCAGAGACGCGCCCACAATAGGAATTTGTGAATACGGCCAATCATTGGTAGGGATCACCTGATTATATTGGCGGAGTATGAAGTCGAGTTGGTTGTTCTGTGATATTATTTAATTTGAAAAATGATGGCTCTATTGGAGTTTGTTGGTAGGTAGTGAAACTTGAACAAACGTTGAAGTATTATTGATGGGTAAATTATTACTACGGTAAATCATTACTCAACGGTAAATTATTACACAACGGTAAATTATACCATTGCAGTTTTGGATTCTACATACCTTGAAACGTAAACCATCAAATTTTGAGGGGGGGTAAGAATTTTTTTTTTCATGCTCGATTCCAATGGTTCATTATTGAAAATAATAAACCAAAATTCGTTCTTTCGCACACATGCTCCAAACTTTGCAGCCCGATCGGAATATTCCCAGGGGTGTTATGAGTGAAAATTGGAATAAAAATAGGTACTTTTTTCTGTTTCAGTAACATGTTAGTAACATGAGCGTTTGAGGTATAGTTTTCCATGTTTCTTGGGACCGAATATGAAGCCAATTTTGACCAAAGAGTGGAAAATTGAGGTTCTGCCAAATGTTCAGCTCCCAATATTGATTTTTTAATGTGTCAAAAACCTGAGAAATCGTCTGAGAAGTCACAATCAATTGTTATAATAACACTAGAAAAAGTGTCAACACGTGGATCAAGACGATTAAATGGCACTACCAATGATCAAAGATAATTTGAAAAGAAAGGAGTGTACCTTATTCGTGTTTTGGGGACCAAAATTGGTGGAAACCATCAGAAATGACTATTTCAATTATTTCACATGAAAGGAACAATAAATTAACAGAAAGGTGTGTCCGATAGAATAATAAACACATGTGACAAGGACTTTGCAGCGTTTTGGTTTATTATTCCGTGAATAATACGCCTATGTATTCGCTCAACAAAAAATATTTGTAACACTCCCTCAAATAATTATCTACCTGTAATTGACCAGCATAAAAATTATTGTAAATTGATACCACAAAAGTGCAGTATGGACGAATGCACCCCACTAATCGGACGGTTGGGGTCCAGGGTCCATTCCACCCCCAACATTACCGTTCTTCATACCTAATTTTTATCAATTTCTATTAGTGAAACAACCAGAGACCACTATACTTCTATACTCTGCGCCATTGTACACACTAACGACTTCTATACTCGGTGCCCGAATTCAGTGCACAGGGACAAAGTATTAACACGACACAGCAGAGAAGAGAGACATAACAAACAAAGCAGAGTTCCAAACAGTATTTGTCCATGAACTTCATTTGTTAAATTATTTACGTTCACTGACACAGTATTCCCGGAGCTTTACATCCGATTTTGATAGTCGTGTAATTTAGGAGGTAAAGGAGTTTGTTGAGTGTCGGTCAAAAGATTGAGACATGATTTAAGCCGACAAGTGTTCATCAGTACACTGATAGGGTACACTGTCAGGGATCATTTGTAGGTAGTACGAACACTATACCTACATAAATATGCACTAATAAAACCGAATTCTTATAAATTCAATCGAAACCGGGCTGTTACATCTCGACTCTATGAGGAAACTTGAAATCCACGGCTTCATTCTTCTTACTGCGCTACTGTCCTTTGAGAACCAGGGCATTCTCAACTATAGATTGCCACCTGATTCATTTGAGGCTTCATTACATAGATTTTCATAAAATGCACTGAGGTTATTGTCGTTGTTCCCCTCAAAACCTCTTCGTGTTATACCACTCCAATATGTTATAAGATTTTATCAAATAAACGGATGGAACGACAGGTCGGGTGACGCCTGGGAGAAAGGGGCCCTTCCAGTAGGGATGGGCGTTATTGCTACTTTCGCGTAACGTTACGTTTCTTTCGCTACAAAAAATTAGCTATTATTTTGATCTGATACAAATAGCAGAAAAAATCCACCGTTTTTCCCCCCATTGTTGGTTTATTATTTTCAATAATGAACCATTGGAATCGAGCATGAAAAAAAAAATTCTTACCCCCCTCAAAATTTGATGGTTTACGTTTCAAGGTATGTAGAATCCAAAACTGCAATAAAAACGCTGCAAATCCCTGCACAACGGTTTATTATTTTGTATAGAATACCCTTCTGTTACAGATCACAGCTCTATGTATAGATAACCCGTCTATATAATATAATATGTACTATTCTATGCATATTATGTAGATCGCAGACCCTCCGTAGGTTAGTACCTAACCCCGTACTCGTTACTAGGTACCTACCTATATCACGAGTTAAATGCTGCTAAAATAATTGTGCCGATGACAAACAGTACCTAACAAAAAGAAACACACATAATGAAGTTCTGAAAAGAAATTGTTGATGAGGAGTGAAAAAAGTGGCAAAAGTACCTACCAACAAACTCCAGCCCCTTCTACGTAGATGGTATAATGAACCGTTGTGTAATAATTTACCGTTGAGTAATGATTTACCGTAGTAATAATTTACCCATCAATAATACTTCAACGTTTGTTCAAGTTTCACTACCTACCAACAAACTCCAAAAGAGCCATCATTTTTCAAATTAAATAATATCACAGAACAACCAACTCGACTTCATACTCCGCCAATATAATCAGGTGATCCCTACCAATGATTGGCCGTATTCACAAATTCCTATTGTGGGTGCGTCTCTGGTTACGAGATTTGGTTTGAATTGTATACAATTTCATTCACACTGGAGTCGAAAATGCCTGTCGGTGCAAACTTCGGGGCCTTACTGTGAACGAACGGCTGGACGTACGATGCTCCGGATGGTCTTAAAAAACTCGCAAGTTCAAGAACTATTTAAAACCGTAAAAATATTTACGTAAAAAAATGGTATAGGCGTTTTGAAAATTTCAACCCCTATTTTGAACCCCTTAGAGATGACTCACAGTAACGTCGAGCTTCGAGGACCAACTAGACGCCGAACGGAACCTATAACCCGAATTTCATCAATTTTTTTTCATGGTAACTAAGAAAAGTGGCCCGTACGGCGTACGGCGTACACGGCGTACGGCGGACAGACAGAAATATTTTTATTGCAGTTTTGGATTCTACATACCTTGAAACGTAAACCATCAAATTTTGAGGGGGGGTAAGAATTTTTTTTTTCATGCTCGATTCCAATGGTTCATTATTGAAAATAATAAACCAAAATATTTCTGTCTGTCCGCCGTACGCCGTACGCCGTACGGGCCACTTTTCTTAGTTACCATGAAAGAAAATTGAGGAAATTCGGGTTATAGGTTCCGTTCGCTGTCTAGTTGGTCCTCGAAGCTCGACGTTACTGTGAGTCATCTCTAAGGGGTTCAAAATAGGGGTTGACATTTTCGAAACGCCTATACCATTTTTTTTACGTGAATATTTTTACGGTTTTAAATAGTTCTTGAACTTGCGAGTTTTTTAAGACCATCCGGAGCGTCGTACGTCCAGCCGTTCGTTCACAGTAAGGCCCCGAAGTTTGCACCGACAGGCATTTTCGACTCCAGTGTGAATCGTAACCAGAGACGCGCCCACAATAGGAAATTTGGCGGAGATGAAATCATTGGAAGGGATCACCTGATTATATTGGCGGAGTATGAAGTCGAGTTGGTTGTTCTGTGATATTATTTCATTTGAAAAATGATGGCTCTTTTGGAGTTTGTTGGTAGGTAGTGAAACTTGGACAAACGTTGAAGTATTATTGATGGGTAAATTATTACTACGGTAAATCATTACTCAACGGTAAATTATTACACAACGGTTCATTATACCATCTACGTAGAAGGGGCTGGAGTTTGTTGGTAGGTACTTTTGCAACTTTTTTCACTCCTCATCAACAATTTCTTTTCAGAACTTCATTATGTGTGTTTCTTTTTGTTAGGTACCTACTGTTTGTCATCGGCAGAATTATTTTAGCAACATTTAACTCGTGATTTAGGTAGGTACCTAGTAAACGAGTACGGGGTTAGGTACTAACCTACGGAAGGTCTGCGATCTACATAATATGTATAGAATAGTACATATCATATTATATAGACGGGTTATCTATCAAAGAGCTGTGATCTGTAACAGAAGGGTATTCTATACAAAATAATAAACCGTTGTGCAGGGATTTGCAGCGTTTTTTGTTTCGTTAGGTACCTATGCGAAACGATCTGTTTTTTTTTTATGTTGAAGCAGTATAATTTTCCGTTGTTTTTGTTACAATACACCACTCTTCCACTAAGTGAAACACGAACAAGACTCGTTGATGGAATTATACCTACTTACCTTTATCCACCAGTGATTATTTTCACCTATCATTCTTTAGCCAATATTAATTTCAAATATTATCTGCATTTTATTCTACTTTTTCTCAAATACCTACACTACTATTATGTAAGTAACGTACCTACGTTACACAAGGACATACAAATTGTCGTATGCTACCCATTGGGAAAATAACCGTTTTATTAAGCACCTATTTATTTATTCTGACTTGAATAGCACTAATGCGGTACTCTCTCTAAATGGTGAGGAAATACCTTAGTTTATTATTTGTGTAGCTACTTCCATGTTTACAGCAGTTTTTTCCTTAAAAAACAGAAACTTTATGGAATTCAGCAGAAATTCAGCGTCATGACCCGAGTCTGTGATACGTACCTATATTATTCCGTATTGGCATTTCCATAGCACCTAGGTATTTATTATGGTTGATTTCCTCAATAGGTACGTATACCTATATTGATTTGTTGACCCCATTTCAAGATATTTCCATTCACAATCCAAAAAATTTAAGAAATGATAGAGGAAAATACAGGTAGCAAGACAATAAAAACAAATAGAAATTTTCAAATTAAGGACAGGTAACAGACAAAATGTTTAATTTGTATAATTTCTGTCTTCGTGAAAGGAATCTATATAACTAAATTTACAGGTGATTTTCGTGGTGTCTGTTTGTCTTTCAATCACGCCAAAACGGCTCAATGGATCGAACCCATCTCGCGTATTTGAATGTTTCTATGACCAGGGAAGGACATAGAGGGGTTTACGTCCGGATCCGGTGGATAGGGGAGGGGGTTTATAGGGAAGCCGAAACATAAAAAAATTAAATTCTCGAAAACGGCTCAATGGATCGAACCCATCTCGCGTATTTAAATGTTTCTATGACCGGGGAAGGACATAGGGGGATTCACTCCCGGATCTGATGAATAGGGGTGGGGGTTTATAGGGAAGCCGTGTTCAATAAGGTGACTAGATTAGTATTAAAATACGTTTAAAAAAGTCAAAGTATGAAAACTGCATTTTTATATTATATAATCAGCCCTTCAAGCCCAGCTCGTCATTCAACCGATCTCGCTCTTACTCTCGACTTCTTTCTCTCGCCCGATTTACTCTCTCCCTCTCCTCGTACCTGCTGTGGTGAAAACCGCGGGGCACTCCGTCCTGGTATCTTCTGTGGTGAAAACCGCGGGATACCTCCTTACCCTCTAGTACCTGCTGTCGTGAAAACCGTGGGGTACTAGCTACCTTCTTCCCGGTATCTGCTGTGGTGAAAAACTTCGGGATACCTTCTCCTCCTCTAGCGCCTGCTGTGATGAAAACCGCGGGGTACTAGCCTCCACCTTCCCAGTGTCTGCTGTGGTGAAACCGCGGGACACTGACTTCTAATTTAGTGCCTGCAGTGGTGAAAACCGCGGGGTACTAAAAACCAACATCATAGGCGCTGCTGTGGTGGAACCCGTGGGGAGCCACTACCTATAGTGCCTGCTGTGGTGAAAACCACGGGGAGCCACTACCCAGAGCACCTTCTGTGGTGAAAACCGCGGGGAGCTAACCTCCTATCCACACTAACGCCAGCTGTGGTGGAAACCGTGGGGAGTTAGTAAAAAGACTCCTGCGGAGCACATCCTTCCTTCTCACCTTCGTCCAACCAATCACTGCATTCCTTTTCTCTTCTCAACCTCAACCCCCACCCTAACTACCTACCCGAAAGGAGTCACGACAGTTATATTTGGTAATTTATCAAAATGTCAGTTTCTTAGAAGCTTCTTTAAGTTAGTATTCGTTTCGGTATTAGGAGGTCGCTTCAGGTACCCATAGCCAGTCAACAGATAACCTCGCATCGCAATCCCATTGTTCATGACTGGAACCCCCATTATTCCACACAAAAGAAAAGATAAACATTTCTGGTTAATGACTGAGATATTTTCTAAACTAGTTCACGGATCTGCGCCTCCGGGCCAAATTTCAACCTTGTCCCCCTATCCTAGGCGTTGAGGAATTTTCGTTATCTTCTTAGATGGTATAGGATTGGGTTGGCTCGAGGCTCGACCTGCGTGCGAAGTTTTTTATTTTTCTCAGAGGTTCATAAGGGAGTTGCGCTCGAAGCTATCGCGAGCTGGCATTACTCATCCTTAACCGTGACACAGTGACCCGCTTAGGGCCACTCGAATAGCGCGTCAACTTGGCCAGTGGATCAAAAGCAAGGCGGACCACACGACGAGACGGTTTCGTCTGTCGGCTGGCTCGTAAAATGCTTCTTTGGATCTTCATTGCTGTTATATTGGATTGAGCGCAAGTACGCAATTAGTAAAATACAGGCAGGTGTTAAGGAATTTGCTGGGTACCGAATA
This sequence comes from Leptopterna dolabrata, assembly GCA_954871275.1. Lineage (NCBI taxonomy): Eukaryota > Metazoa > Arthropoda > Insecta > Hemiptera > Miridae > Leptopterna > Leptopterna dolabrata. The sequence continues at coordinate 49,962,418 of OX940980.1, forward strand.
TGGATTGTATGTAATACAATCCTCTACTATGGTACCTGCTGGAGTGGTGTGGTCACTCAGTTTCATTGATTATCCATCGGTCTGAAATTGGCTCATTTTGGTTTATTATTTTCAATAATGAACCATTGGAATCGAGCATGAAAAAAGAAACGCTGCAAATCCCTGCACAACGGTTTATTATTTTATACAGAACTAGCTGTGTACCCGCGCTTCGCAACGGTAGAACAGACACCCCCTGTATCCCCCCCTCCTCAACTGATCAGAAACCTTCCCCAATGCCAACCCTAACTGCCTTTAACCCCCCCCCCCCCCCGAATCCTATGAACCCTCCCTACCTGGTTAGAAACATTCCTCAATGTTCACACAACAAATTCCCAAAGTTGCACTCCAATTGGTCAAGTAGTTTTGAAATTTCTGTAGACCCCCCCCCCCCCCTCTCATAACCTGTACCCCCCTCCCACTAACATCCTGATTGAAGTACCACTTGAATGTACTCGTCGAGCTGAATTCAGAATCTAATTACAATCGGATTTACGTCCAACCGTTCAAAGTTATTATAAGCATAAACGTCCTCATAGAAGTGATTATAACACGTTTTTTAGTAGTATTTCATTCATAGCGTTTCAACGGATGGACAGATTCAAATGCGGATTTTTCATAAACCTTCCCAGATAAATTCTGCGTCAAATGGTACCAGCCACAACTTTCTACGTTCAGCCGTTCTCAATTGATGCCGAGACAAACAAAAAACAAACAAACAAACAGACACTGTTTTATTATATGTATAGATACCCTCCTGTTACAGATCGTAGGTCACCGTATAGATAACCCTTCTATATAACATGTGCTATGTAGGTTAGTACCTAACCCCGTACTCGTTACTAGGTACCTACCTAAACCGTTGTGTAATAATTTACCTGTATAGGTCCCCCTTCTACGGAGATGGAATAATGAACCGTTGCGTAATAATTTGCCCATCAATAAATACATCAACGTTTGTTCAAGTTGCAAAAGTACCTATCAACAAAATCGAGCCCCTTCTTGGTAGATGAGCCGTTGTGTAAAACATTACCGAGGTGTAATAATTTACCGTTGTGTAATAATTTGCCGTTGTGTAATAATTTGCCATTGTGTAATAATTGACCCATCAATAATACTTCAACGGTTGTTCAAGTTGCAAAAGTACCTATCAACAAAATCGAGCCCCTTCTTGGTAGATGAGCCGTTGTGTAACACATTACCGTGGTGTAATAATTTACCGTTGTGTAATAATTTGCCGTTGTGTAATAATTTGCCATTGTGTAATAATTTACCCATCAATAATACTTCAACTGTTGTTCAAGTTGCAAAGTACCTATCAACAAAATCCAGCCCCTTCTGGGTAGATGAGCCGTTGTGTAATAATTTACCGTTGTGTAATAATTTGCCATGTGTAATAATTTACCCACCAATACAATCTGTTGTAAGTTAGTTTACCATCGTGTAGTAATAATTTACCCATCAATATTACTTCAACGTTTGTTCAAATTTCACTACCTACCAACAAACTCCAAAAGAGCCATCATTTTTCAAATGAAATAATATCACAGAACAACCAACTCGACCTCACACTCCGCCGATAAAATCAGGTGATCCCTAGCAATGATTTTATCTCCGGCCAATTTCCTATTGTCGGCGCGTCCCTGGTGACGAGATTTGGTCTGATGTATACAATTTCATTCACACTGGTGTCGAAAATGCCTGTCGGTGCAAACTTCGGGGCCTTACTGTGAACGAACGGCTGGACGTAGGTGCTCCGGGTGGTCTTAATAAACTCCCAAGTTCGAGAACTATTCAAAACCGTAAAAAAATTCACGTAAAAAAAAAGTATAGGCGTTCTGAAAATGTCAACCCCTATTTTGATGACTGACAGTAACGTCGAACTTCGAGGACCAACTAGACCCTGAACGGAACCTATAACCCGAATTTCATCAATTTTGATTTATGGTAACTAAGAAAAGTGGCCCGTACGGCGTACGGCGTACGGCGGACAGACAGAAATATTTTTATTGCAGTTTTGGATTCTACATACCTTCAAACGTAAACCATCAAATTTTATGGGGGGGTAAGATTTTTTTTTCCATGCTCGATTCCAATGGTTCATTATTGAAAATAATAAACCAAAATTCTAACGCCCCCCCCCCCCCCCCCCCCCTCAAAATTTGATGGTTTACGTTTCAAGGTATGTTGAATCCGAAAATGCAATAAAAATATTTCTGTCTGTCCGCCGTACGCCGTACTGGGCACTTCGCTTAGTTACCATGAAACAAAATTGATGAAATTCGGGTATAGGTTCCGTTCGGGGTCTAGTTGGTCCTCGAAGCTCGACGTTACTGTGAGTCATCTCTAAGGGGTTCAAATAGGGGTTGAAATTTTCAAAACGCCTATACCATTTTTTTACGTAAATATTTTTACGGTTTTAAATAGTTCTTGAACTTGCGAGTTTTTTAAGACCATCCGGAGCATCGTACGTCCGGCCGTTCGTTCACAGTAAGGCCCCGAAGTTTGCACCGACAGGCATTTTCGACTCCAGTGTGAATGAAATTGTATACAATCCAAACCAAATCTCGTAACCAGAGACGCGCCCACAATAGGAATAAATTTGTGAATACGGCCAATCATTGGTAGGGATCACCTGATTATATTGGCGGAGTATGAAGTCGAGTTGGTTGTTCTGTGATATTATTTAATTTGAAAAATGATGGCTCTATTGGAGTTTGTTGGTAGGTAGTGAAACTTGAACAAACGTTGAAGTATTATTGATGGGTAAATTATTACTACGGTAAATCATTACTCAACGGTAAATTATTACTCAACGGTAAATTATACCATCTACGTAGAAGGGGCTGGAGTTTGTTGGTAGGTACTTTTGCAACTTTTTTCACTCCTCATCAACAATTTCTTTTCAGAACTTCATTATGTGCGTTTCTTTTTGTTACGTACTGTTTGTCATCGGCAGAATTATTTTAGCAACATTTAACTCGTGATTTAGGTAGGTACCTAGTAACGAGTACGGGGTTAGGTACTAACCTATGGAGTGTCTGCGATCTACATAATATGCATATAATAGAATAGTACATATCATATTATATAGACGGGTTATCTATACATAGAGCTGTGATCTGTAACAGAAGGGTATTCTATACAAAATAATAAACCGTTGTGCAGGGATTTGCAGCGTTCTTTTGTTTTAGCATGGAACATGCTTTAGCCTTGGACTAACTAGCCGAAAAACGTTACGCGGATGGGTGACGAAATTTTCTTATGATTTTCACGTACAACCGAGTAGTTGCTAGGGAAATGAAACTTCTTTCATTTTCATCGGACAAAAATCGTTTTCCATTCGTTGGAAAGCTCTTGATTTATCACGAATGTATTTCGTATTTGTTCTTGGTATTTATTTCCTAGTTTCATAATATAACTATATAAATGAATGTTATAAATCGATAGTAAACAATGACGCTTGTTTGGTTGTCACTTGGTTGTAGTAAGCTACGCGGCTAAAGCATGTTCCATGTTTCTTGAATTTTAGCCGTAGGCTCTAAGCAGTAAGCATCCGGGGGTCCAGGGGGCTTGCCCCCTGGCGAGGCGCGGAGCGCCGAGTTTTCAATAAATTCATTATGACTGGCCTAGGCCATTCCAATCACAAGGGCCACGGCTACGCGTTCGCGGTACCAGCGCCATATGAAACAAAACGCCTCAAGAGAAGAGCGCTGCGGAACAACGACGTCCGAGATGATTCAGAAGTGGACGCCACTTGACCAGCTCCTCTTCTACACCATCACGCACACACACCCAATTGAAACACCTTACACGCTTGCACCACAGCCGCCTGATGGGCAATATTATGTAAATAAAACATTGATTGATTGAATAATAAACCTTTGGAATCGAGCATGAAAACGCTGCAAATCCCTGCACAACGGTTTATTATTTTGTATAGAATACCCTCCTGTTACAGATCACAGCTCTTTGTATAGATAACCCTTGTATATAATATGATGCGTACTATTATATACATATTATGTAGATCGCAGACCCTCCGTAGGTTAGTACCTAACCCCGTACTCGTTTACTAGGTACCTACCGAAATCACGAGTTAAATGTTGCTAAAATAATTCTGCCGATGACAAACAGTACCTAACAAAAAGAAACGCACATAATGAAGTTCTGAAAAGAAATTGTTGATGAGGAGTGAAAAAAGTTGCAAAAGTACCTACCAACAAACTCCAGCCCCTTCTACGTAGATGGTATAATGAACCGTTGTGTAATAATTTACCGTTGAGTAATGATTTACCGTAGTAATAATTTACCCTTCAATAATACTTCAACGTTTGTTCAAGTTTCACTACCTACCAACAAATTCCAAAAGAGCCATCATTTTTCAAGCGAAATAATATCACAGAACAACCAACTCGACTTCATACTCCGCCAATATAATCAGGTGATCCCTACCAATGATTGGCCGTATTCACAAATGACTATTGTGGGCGCGTCTCTGGTTACGAGATTTGGTTTGAATTGTATACAATTTCATTCACACTGGAGTCGAAAATGCCTGTCGGTGCAAACTTCGGGGCCTTACTGTGAACGAACGGCTGGACGTACGATGCTCCGGATGGTCTTAAAAAACTCGCAAGTTCAAGAACTATTTAAAACCGTAAAAATATTTACGTAAAAAAATGGTATAGGCGTTTTGAAAATTTCAACCCCTATTTTGAACCCCTTAGAGATGACTCACAGTAACGTCGAGCTTCGAGGACCAACTAGACGCCGAACGGAACCTATAACCCGAATTTCATCAATTTTTTTTCATGGTAACTAAGAAAAGTGGCCCGTACGGCGTACGGCGGACAGACAGAAATATTTTTATTGCAGTTTTGGATTCTACATACCTTGAAACGTAAACCATCAAATTTTGAGGGGGGTAAGAATTTTTTTTTTCATGCTCGATTCCAATGGTTCATTATTGAAAATAATAAACCAAAAAAATAAATAAACGCTAACCCCCCCCCCCCTCAAAATTTGATGGTTTACGTTTCAAAATATGTAGAATCCGAAAATGCAATAAAATAAAATTATGTCTGCCCGCCGTACGCCGTACTTAGCACTTTTCTTAGTTACCATGAAACAAAAAAATTGATGAAATTCGGTTTATAGGTTCCGTTCTGGGTCTCGTTCTAGTTGGTCCTCGAAGCTCGGCGTTACTGTCAGTCATCTCTGAGGGGTTAAAAATGGGGGATGCAATTTTCAGAACGCCGTAGCTCGAAAACCTTCGATAGAAGGGTATGGTTTTTTTTACGTTATTAAATTTGCTTTACCTAAACAATTATTTGAGACCACCCGGAGCATTGTACGTCCAGTGTGCACCAAAAAGCTTCGTCAACACTATCGTGAACCAAACGGTATAAATTCGGCCCAGATATCATTGATAGGGAGCATCTGATTATAATCAAGGATGGCTGTATGAAGTCGAGTTGGTTGTTCTGCGATATTATTGCATTTGATAAGTGATGGATTTTGTTGGTAGGTGCTTTGAAACTTGAACGAACGGTGAATTATTATTGATGGGTAAATGATTACACAATGGTAAATTATTACACAA